>SOZI01000169.1:288-41325 GCA_006352295.1 Rhodotorula diobovata | reverse complement strand
GCGTCGTGCTCGGGTTGCACACGAGGCGGGCGAGTTCGAGGTGTGCTCAGTCGATTGGACAGGGAGTATGCTGAGATTAGACGGTCACAAGCTGTTCAGGATAATGCCTGCGTAGCCATGCGTTGAACGTGTTCCCCACCCACCCCCCCCTCCCAGTCCTCCCCTCGCTGATACGCTCGTGCTCGGTCTTGCCCCCGCTCTCGGGTTCTCTGTCTCTCTCGACGAATCTTCTACGACGCGCTCGCGGCGGTCATAGTTCCCCAACGTCAAGCGTGCGTCGGCGTCGTCCTCCTTCCCTCCCCCTCCCCTCTTCCTCTTCCTCTGGTCCCGTTCCTCGCTCGGCGGGCCTACACTCCCCGTTGCCCTCCCGCGCTGCCACACACCACTGACCCTTCGGAACCGATGCAGTTTTCAACGCCACGGCCGTCGAGGACCTCATCACGCGCCCCGACACGCTCTCCAAGGTCCCGGGCGGCGTCCGCATTGCCGGCGTCGTCACCAACTTCACTCTGGTGACGCTCGCGCACGGTCTCCAGAGTTGCAGTGCGTTGCTCGTTGTCTGTCATTGGCGGGCGACTCCGGGCTGACCTCCCCCGTCGCCCCCCTCCCGCAGTGGACCCGCAGACCATCACGGCCCCGATCGTCCTCTCCTTTGCCGGCCACGAGTGCGCACTGCCCTCGCCTGCTGAACCCTCGTGCCGTCGCTGACCCCCCATTGCACCGCACGCAGCGGCCCCTTTGGCGCGTTCGCCGTCAAGCGCCTCGTCGCGACGGGCCTGGTCGAGAAACTCGGCAACATGCGCACGCTCGACATGCGCTCGGCCGAGGACTACATTGTCAACCAGACGCGCGAGGTCTTCCCCGGCCTGATCACGGGCGGCATGGAGCTCTCGGTGCGTCGTCACGACGCTCGTACTCGTTTCCGCTCGTTGGGCTAGAGCTCACCCCTCTCTCCCTCTTGCAGGAGCTCGACGGTGCCAGCCGCATGGGTGCCACCTTTGGCGCCATGTGAGTCACCTCTCTCTCTGTGCCGTCGTCCGTCTTCCTTCTCTTGCTGACCTCGAGCGCTCGCCGTGCAGGCTCCTCTCGGGCAAGAAGGCCGCCCTCGAGGCCCTCAAGCTCTACGACGCCGTCGAGATTGAAGACGGCGAGGTCGTCGGCTTCAAGAGCGGCGAGAAGAAGCTCGCTGCCTGAGCGTGCGAGTTCGCGTGTGGGTCGACTCGCTCGGCTCGCTGCGGACCCGGCTCGTGACGCGTCTTGTCTCTTTCTCCTCTCTGTGGTTGTCCCCGAGTCAGTGCAACAAAGGCGATTCAACTCGCCACTCGTGCGTGCGCGTCGTCGTGCTGTCCGAGCGAGCGTCCGTTCTCGACAGGAGGGTTGGCCAGTACGGCGCGAGTTCCGACTGCGACCCGGGGCAGCAGCAGGTAAGGTCGGTGTCCCGGCGCTCCGGCTTGACGACCCGAGGGGCGACGGCCGCAGCTTGACAGAGAGAGGTGACTCCTTCGCGGCACAGAGAGGATTTACTCTGCGAAGACTCGGATCGACTGCAGCCAAGAGGAACCCAGCGTAGGGCAAGCAGGGTTCGACTCAAGCATAGACGGCTTTGCAAAGCCAAGCAAAGGTGTACGTCCTGGCACCGGGGGAGCAAAACTGCTCGATGGCATCGATGCCCCTGGGCTGCAGCAAAAAGGAAGCAAGGGCCTGAACTGGGGATTGAACCCAGGACCTCCCGCACGCAAGACGAGCTGCTAAATGGTATAATGACCCAAAGCGGGGATTCTGCCTCTGAACTATCCAGGCATTCTTAAGGCTTTGAGCAGACCAGGCAGCGTACAGTAGCCGCGGCAAGTAAGGGCAAGAGCGAGATGCGGCTGTACGGTCCAGCGCAGACTCCCCTGTGCCTTTTCCACGACCTTGACTTGGGCACACACTGATCCAGTAGCAGGGCTGCAACGAGCAAGATGTCAGTCACCAGACAGCAAGCTGGGCAGCACACCATGCAGGAAGCGCACACTCGGCAAGGCTCAGCTTGGGAAGGTTGAGGGCTGCATAGGGGGGGTGTCCCTCACGGCAGAGCCTCAGAGAGATTCCTTGAAGTACTCTTGAAGCACGCAAGCTTCCGGCCGGGTGTGGCAAGGAGGCAGACAGCGGGCTTGACGAGCGCTCTTGCACCCTCTCCTCGTCAGCCTACAGCCCCTTCTGGTCAGCCCAATGCAGCAGACCCTCCAGTAGAGACACTGCGCCGCTCTTGTACGAGCCCTAACAGGAAGCTCAAGCGTGAGTAACCGCAGAAAGAAAGCGTAACCGGAGAGTGAGAGCGGACCGCACCCCGAACATGAGCGTGTGATTGAGGTGGTGGAACACCTCGTACAGCTGCATACGCTGCTCATACTGGTCTGCAGGCTCGGTCTTGGGCACCAGCTCGTGGTAGCGCTGGTAGAACGCCGGCGAGAACCCGCCAAACATCCTCGTGATGCCGAGGCTGCGCGCGAGCAGAGCTTGACCAGTTCAGCACGCTGAGGTGCACAGGCGCTGTGCACATAAAGGCAGGACAGCTCTGATGCGCTGCGGATCACGAGAGCTGGGACCTCCGAGTCTCGAAAGGCAGAATGGGCGGCTCACTCGGCTTCGCTGTGCCCGTAGTAGCTTGAAGGGTCAAAGGTGATGGGCTCATCGCGATTCTTCGAATAACGCGCGTTGCCCGACTGTGCCCGCAAGAAGGTCAGACGAAAGCCTCGAAGAGAGAACGCGAACGCGACGCACCCAAAGGTCGCCGTGCAGGATCGAGGGCTTGACGTCCAACTTGCCCAGCAGCTCGGGGATGACTCTGCGAGTGCGTGAGAGTCAGCTCTTCGGACCTGTCCAGGAGCCAGCACGGCCCACTCACCTTTGCTGCACCTCCTTGCCGAGCTTGTCGAGCTCTGAGTCCTCAATGCGCTCGACGAGGTCGCCGATCCTCCGCTTGCTGAAGAACTCTGCCCAGCTGTCCTCCTCACTGTTGTCCTGCTGTGTTGCGCCGCAGCAAGTCGGGACGGCAAAGCCAAAGCGCTGCCCGTTGGGCGCAGGTGCCAGGTGCATCTGCGCGACCATCTCGGCGAGCCGGCTCTGCTGGGCTGCAGAGATGGAGGCCAGGTCTGCTCGAGGCCTGTCAGCCGTGTCTCTGGCAGCGAAGAGGAACGGAGAAAAGAAAGCGCGCACCGTGCCACTCGGACAGCATCCACTTGCGCCCCTCGTCGTCGGTCCCACTCCCGAGCAACGTCGGCGCGACCTCGGCGCATGCCTCGTTCATGGCTCGCAAGCTCGCCGCCTCGCCCACGAGCTGGGTAGCGTCGCCCGCCTCGGCCTTGTAGAGGTACTCTTGCAGGCGCGACTCGGAGGAGCCAGAAGAGGAGGCTGACGTCGACGGCGAGATGCGGTCGCCCGAGCGCACAAAGTCGGTGCCTGGCGGGTGGAGTGGCTGAAGCAGCTCGAGGACGTGCGAAGGGATGCTCATGGCGGTGGAGGGATCGCAGCGGCCGGAGTGCGGGTCGAGCTGCGAGCGGTGTCGGGTCGAGAGTGGGGGAGACGTGGCCGACCGAGCGCGAGCCGATGAGCGCACAACGTGTGGGGCGCCGGGTCCGACGGATCCTGCGCGCGCTCACTGGCCTCGCTACTGTAGAATGGACGAGCGCGACGACGATGCAAACGCGTGCAAACGGGGGGAGCGTCAAAGCGAAGGCGGCCTCTGCTAGCGGCGTAAAGGGGAGCTGAGGGGGGCCAGGGAAAGCTACAGGTTGGGCGGCCAGGGGCCAGTGATACAGACACGAGAGGGCAAGGAGACAGAGGTTTGACGATGGATTAGGGGAGAAGCAGGACAAAGAAAGGGGGAGAGGGCTCAAGCGCGGGCGCCCTTGAGCGAGCTGACGATGGCCTGGCGCTGTCCGGCAGCGGCGTCGGACCACACAGAGGCTGCCACACTCGTCGCCTCTGCAGCAGCAGACTCGACCTTGGTCGCAGCGACAGAGTAGGCAGACGCGGCGCGCGACTTGCCCTCCTCTGCGAACGACGACGCCTTGGCAACGTACGAGGAGAAGGCGGACGTCGCAGAAGCCCACTGCGCCTTGGTCGTCGTAGTACCAACGCGGGACGATTCGACCTTGGAGAAAGACGCAGAGGCCTTGGACGACGAGGAGGCGGCAGCTTTGGACCAGGGGGCGGCAGCCTTCGACGATGACGAGGCGGCGGCGGTGGCGGCCTTCTTCGAGGTCGTCTCGGCGGGTGCGGCGTCGACGGTGAAGGCCTGACCGGTCAGAGCCTTCCACGCAGCCTCGCCAGTCCAGACCTGCGTGGCAGCGAACGAGGGTCAGGCGGAGCTCACGAGCCTGGGCGAGGTGAGCGGGAGACGGGGCGCACCTCAAAGTCCCGCGCGCCCGCACCGGGCTTGGTGATCTGCCAGAACATGTTCGAGATGCCCTGCGCCTTGAAGGCGTTGACGAACTGCGAGATGATCGCTGCCTTGTTCGCGCCGGCCATTCCCCACTCGCCTGCGAAGGTCGGGCAGAGGTCAGCCCCCGTTCCGACTTGCGAGCATCTCACCACTAGAGGACACGCACCCATGATGATCTCTTTGCCCGGGTGTGCAGCCTTGGCAGCGGCGAGTGCGCCCGCAGTGGCCGACGCCGACGTGCCGTAGTCGTGCACCGAGACGACGTCAAAGGCCGAGCAGCCCGTCGCCCACGAGCCGAGCGACGAAGAGGTCGTGATGCCTCCGCCACTCGACACCTTGATGTTGGACGAGATGAGCGACTTGAGGTAGTGGGCGCGGTCGCACGCCCAGGTCGACGAGGCCATAGCCATGTGCTGCAGCAGGATGTCAGAGCTCGGTGTCAGCAGCCGACTTCGCTGTGTGCAGAGAGGCCACACAACTTACGCCCTGTGGCTCGTTTTGAGCTGCGCGGGGCGGACGAGAGATGTGTCAGGAGTGGCGAGTAAGGCGAAGCGGGTCGAACAGGCGACTCACGCTCGACAGCGTAGATCACCTCGTCGAGGTCGGCCCACTTCTGCCCGCCAAGGAACGAATTCCTGTGGTTCATGATGTGCGAGAGCCGGTTCTCAAACTTCTGGATCGCCCACGCGTTTGTGTAGAACGAGGCGGCGTTCGCGACCTTCTGCACGCCGCTCGAGCCTGCCGCAACGATGTTGAGCTGCGTGGCGTACGAGTCGGTCGACCAGAAGCCGAGGGCATAGCGGTCGGAGAGGGCGATCATGAGCTTGAGGCCTGCAGTGTGCTCGCGTACGGAGAGTGAGCGGGGTCGTCGAGCAGGACCAGCGGAGAAGGATTAGACGCACCTCGCTGCTTGCAGTCGACCATGAGCTGGTCGATCAGCTCAAGGACGGTGTCGTCGTACGTGCCGACAGCAAAAGGCTCCACTGCGATGGGAGAGAAGGGTGAGCTCGAGGCGAGCATGAGAGTCAAGAGACGAGCCGGACGCACCGTCGTTGACGGCGCGGTTGCTGCTGCCCTTGTTGTTCGCGCCGACCGAAGCAACAAAGATGCGCACGACCTTGAACCCGGCGCCCTTGATCGCGTCGAGGACGTCGGCGCGGTCCGAGTCGTACAGCGAGTGGAGGTAGTACGACGACACGCCGCGCCAGTAGCTGGCCGACCCGCTCGACGCGAGAGGGTACTGCTCCGAGGCACGCGCTTCGAGGTCGTCGCGCCGCTCGAGGTCGTCGACCGTCGAGGACGAGTCGACGACGCTGCGCCGCTTGCGCTCGCGCTCGCGCTCGCGGAGGTCCTCGTCCCTCCCTCCAAGGCGCTGCGACCCCGCCGGCTGGCGACGCTCCACCGAGCGCTTCTCCATGCCTCGGCCGTGGTGCATCCCCTGGATGTAGTGATGCCGCCTGACGACGCTCTCGCCCGACCGGTTCGAGCGCGACGCCGTCCGCCGGACGGCTGGCGTCGCCTCGGCCGCCGCGACCGACTGCGCCGACTTCTGCAGGGCATAGAGCTGGTCTGGGTTGGGCGGCGCGGCGTGCGCGAGGGCGGTGGTGGCGCAAACTGAGAGGAAGGTGAGGGGAAGAAGGGACGGGAGGTGCATCTTGACGTGCGGACCGGTGCGGGTGAGCGACGGGCGAGAGGGCGAGTTGGCGTTGCGAGAGCGAAAGGGTCAAAGGAGTGTGGGTGGGTGCGACGCTGCGACCAGCACAGGCGCTTGAGGACCCGAGAAGAGAGGGAGAGGGGGTGCCGAGTCGAGCGGCGTCGAGGTGACCAGGCGCGCGACTGAGCGTGAACGACAGACAAGAGGGTGGAGTAGCAAGAGCGCGCGCAACCAGCAAAGGTAGAGAGAGGCGTGCGCGCGTTCGTAGCGGGAGGAGCTGAGCCAAGCCTGAGCGGCAGCAGCTGCAGGGCAGGCGGCGCCCGGCGTGCGCTGCGCATGCATGCGCACGACTGCCTGCCCTCGCGCGATGAGGGCCGGAGTGTGGAGAGCGTTGGGCGAGAGCCTCGTCCAGGGTTGAGGCGGGACGTTCATTGAGGCGGAAGCAAGGGGCAGACATGGTTGCGACGCCGACCGTTCGCCGAAACCGGCAGGAGGCTCGCGGGGCTGGCCTCGAAAGGGCGAGTTTGCCGAGCTGTGCCCTATTCGAGGCAACGCTGCCCAAGCAAACTCCGCATGAAAAGCAATCTCGCCCACTCGGAACACTGCGTTCCATCGCCGCGACGGGAGGGAGAGCCATGCCCGGGAGACTGTCGACCTCCGACGCTCGGCATCGCACTGGCCTGGTGTGGGGCTTTGAGTGAAGCTTTGCGCTGTCCGAACGGAGAGCGCGCATGACGTGGAGACGCGCAGCTGGCCTTGCGAGAGCGCCGCAGCAGGTGGCGCACCCGCTTGGACCCCCGCCGAGTGCCGCG
The DNA here is from genome assembly GCA_006352295.1 of Rhodotorula diobovata. NCBI lineage: Eukaryota > Fungi > Basidiomycota > Microbotryomycetes > Sporidiobolales > Sporidiobolaceae > Rhodotorula > Rhodotorula diobovata. The sequence continues at coordinate 34,433 of SOZI01000169.1, read as the reverse complement.
CAGACGCTTTTGCCCTCGTCGGCCGCGCGACAGCATCGCGCTGTCCCCATCTGACCGTTCATGAGCAGCTACGAGGTCGCGGCTTTGGCTGGACGAGCGGCCCTCAGATCGAAAAGCCGCGCGAAGAAGTCACGCGGGTACATACAGCGCCTGCTCTCGGGTCACCGCTCTCGGTGACAGCGCGGGCGTCCGTTAAGGAGTTGCGCTGCAGCACTTCTGTATGTCCCAGCAGCGTCATGCCTAGAACCCGTATGGCGAGTACCCGCCACCGCCTCTCCTCCCGCCGCCATGGCTGTGGAACCCGCCTCCTCCAAACCCTCCGCCCATGCCTCCCGCAAAGATGTCCTCCATGTTGAACGCCCCGCCGCCGCCAAACCCGCCACCGAACCCACCGCCGCCAAAGGGCGACCCGCCAAAGTCGTCGTAGCCCGACATACCGCCCGTGGGGTCGTCCTCGTCGATGCCCTGGTCGAACTTGGCGCGGCGCTGGGGGTCGGAGAGGAGCTCGTACGACGCCTTGATCTGTGCGCGGGCGCGAGGGCGAAGGTCAGTCGCCTCTGCGCGCAGACGAGACGAGCGGGCGTGAGGAGGGAGCGACTCGCCTCCTTGAAGACTGCCTCGTCGCCGCCCTTATCCGGGTGGTGCCGCAGGCTCATCATGCGGCTGACGGGAGACGTAACACGGGAGGGGAGAGAGAGAGGATGAAGAGAGCGAGTGGGAGAAACGAGGCGGAGGAACATGGTCAGCGCTGTCGCAGGTGAGCGACGAGGCAGCGAGCAGAGACTGACTAGGCCTTCTTAATCTGGATGTCGGACGCGTCCGTCTCCACGCCGAGGATCTTGTAGTGATCCTGTCGAGAGTGCACGCGACCAGACGGCGTGAGGGTCAGCGCGACAGAACAACGACCGCCGGCTTCTCCGCCCACCCCGACGCGACGCGGGAGCACAAGGAAGAAACGAGCACCGCACCTTCATCTTGCTCTTCTTGAGCTTGGCCTCCGCATCCCTCACCTCCCTCTTGAGCGCCGCCTCGTCATTGCTCCCCTGGGGCGCGAGCTCGTACGCCTGCTTGAAGTCGCGCACGGCCGCCTCAAAGTCCTCCTGCGCGAGGTGCGCCCGCGCGCGGGTCCGGAACGCCTTGAAGTACGAGGGCGACGCCGAGACGCACGACGAGCAGTCGGCGATGGCCGAGTCGTAGTTCTTGGCCTGCGGGGTGCCGGGTGAGACGAAGTGGATGGGCGGGAGTGGGGTGAGCTGCCGGTCATCGATGCGGGCGAACGCACGGGCCGTACTCGCAAGCGCAAGCGCGAGTACAGCCACGCGACGCGCCGGAGAGAGAAACAGAGAGGGACTCTCACGCACCCGCAAGTGTGCCGCCGCGCGGTTGCTCAGCAAGACAGCCTTGATGCTCTCGTTGTCCGGGTCGGCCTCGAGCGCCTCGGTGTACTTCTGGATCGCCTCGTCCGTGCGCTGCTCCTTGAAGGCCGTGTTGCCCTGCTCCTTGAGCGACTCGACGAGGCGGATGCGCTTGAGGAGGGTGCTGCGCGAAGGGCGACCGAGGCGGGTCAGCACGAAGAAAGGAGCAGACGGAGGAGAGCGCGCGAGACACACCGTGCGCGAGAGTAGTCCGGGTCGTTGCGGAGTGCTTCTTGGCAGTGCTTGATCGCCTGGTCGTTGCTCCCAGAGAGGTACAGGCACAGGCCGCGGTAGTACAGCGGCTCGGGCTGCTTCGGGTCCAGGCGCAAGAGGTCCCTGCGAGGCGAGTCAAGACGTGCGTCAGTCTCGCGATGCTAGCATGGTGGCAGCGCCTGTGCGCGCGCCCGTCGGGGCCCGCGTCATATACGCAACCTGACGAGACGAAGGCGCTACTCACGCCGCGAGACTCGACGCCTCGTCGTAGCGCTTCTTGCCGACGAGGGCCTCGACCTTCCAGATGCGCCACTCGCGCGGCGTCATGTCGGCCTCGCACTCGCGCGCGGCCGCGTCGACGCCGAGGAGGACCATGCTCCACTCGCCGCGGTCGAGGTCGCGGCGGATGTTGGCCACGTGCTGCGCGACGCGGTCGGCGCGGCTCTTCTCGGCCGCGACGGCGCGGTTGCCCGGCTCGAGGCGGAACGCCTCGTGGAGGGTCTGCTGCGCGGGCCCCACGAGGCCGAGCGCGAGCTGGCACTTTGCCGTGCGGAGGAGTGTCTTGCCCTGCGGGTCGTTCTTCTGCAGGGCCTGCGCGGCGAGGCAGTCGTCGAGCGCGGCCGAGAAGAGCTTGGACGCCATGCGCGCCGCGGCGCGGTTGAGGTGGTACGCCGGGTCGGACGGGTCTAGGTCGATCGCGTGCGAGTAGTGTCGCACGGCCGAGGCGTAGTCGGCGCGCTTGTAGCACGCGTTGCCGAGCTCCTTCTTCTCGGCGGCGCGCGCGACGCGCTCAGAGTCGGTCAGGTCGCTGTCGGGCTTGACGGGCGGGCCGCGGCCCTCGTCCTCGTCGTCGTCGGACGAGTCGCCGTCGTCAGAGTCGGCGTCCGAATCCTCCGAGTCCGAGTCTGCGTGTGCGCCTGCTGCACCACGGCCGTTGAAGTGCGAGTCGTACGGGTTGGAGAAGGATGCAGAGGCGCCAGGGGTGAAGGAGAAGTCGCCCGAGGGGGTAAAGTTGCCCGTCGAGGTCGAGGCGCCGTTGCCGTTGGCGGTGCTCTGACGGGCCCTGTCGCGAGCGAACGGTGGTCAGCATGGTTGTTCAAGATCCTCGGTAGGACGCTTGGTCAAGGTGTGCTCGTGTGGGCTCGAGGTGGTCGGAGGGTGGGTGTGCCACTCGAGGCGGCCACCGTTCTGCGGGTTTCCCCCGGGCCTCGCAGTGGGTCACAAGCAAGTCCTTGAGCCTTTCGGCGGCCGCCTTGACCCGCCCTGAGCCTAGTTGAGCGACGTGTGGCTGCTGAGCGAGCCCTGGCTCATCTTCCGTCGACTTGGCTCCCCCACCCCCGCCAGGGCCCCGCCGCGCAGGCAAAAAGAGCCCTCGAGGTGGTCCAAGTTGACCTGTGCGATCCAACACGTCGACAGGTGGAGAGGGCGAGAGGGGCGAGACGGACTTTGCCCTGCGAGCAGCGCCGGAGCGTTTGGCGTTGGGCATGGCGGCGTGCGAGTAGGCGGCGGGTCGCTTTGTCGTCGTCTTGGCGACGGTGGTGCAGCAGACGGGCACGCGGGAGAGCGAGCGACGGCGGGGGAGCCACCTTGACGACTCCGCGACGGCGGCCAAGGCCGGTCAGCGGCGCTGAGACAGCTTGCTCCCGTCGCCCTTGGAGTACTCACGCCTGCACTCCAGGCGTCTAGTGACAGCTTTAGGGACGCACCGGTCTAGGTCTCAAGTCTTCAAGTGACAAGGCCGGGTTTCGAGACGAGGACGCACCTTGAGGCGCACCGACGCCTCGGTACGCGTTGGTTCAGGACACAGGTTTTGTAGAGTGACTTTACCTTAGCCCAGCTCGCTCCAGAGACGGTGCCTCCACTCAGAGGGTGGGACAAATGGTTGGACGCGGTCGCGACGCGTCGCCGCCTTTTCGCCTCGCTTCCCTCTCCCCTCCTCCCTCCTCTCCCTCACTCCGTTCAAGCCCAGACTCCCCGTCTCGCACTGTCCCTGCCCACTATGCTTGTAAGCGTCTCTCTCCCTCTTCCCCCGCTCGTCCCACTTCGCCTCGCGCCCTCCCCCTCTCAGCCCGCGTCCCCCGAGCGACGCGTCCCACCGCACGACACCCGTGCCCGCGCTCCTCCCCGCCCGCGCACTGCTCCACGAGCGCCCACAAACAGCCCGAGCGGCACCGCACACGCGCCAGGGGCCCAGATATGGAGAGGATGGACGGATGGCGGCGCGCGTCCAGGGTCGCCCCCCGACGCATTGACTCGACGCCCGCGGCCCTGCGCGCCCAGTTCACGCTGCCGCCAGGCTGTATATAGACACAGTACGCACCTGCGCGCAGTGCACGCGCGCTCGAGTGGGGGCCGCACCTCGTCGCGGCCGACTCGGCCTGTCCGCGTGTGGGCCCAAGAGTCGGCGGCACGTCTCTGAGCGGCCTGCAGCGCAACCGACCAGTGCTCGCCTCGCAGTCACTCTCACACTCACGAGCGCACGCGCACGCGCTCAGCGGGCAGACACTGACACCCCCTCGCCTCGCTCTTCCCCCGCTCGCAGGAAGCCCGCCTCGACGAAGCCGACCTCCTCAAGAAGGTGCGTCCCTCCTCGCTACTTGGTGGCCTAGGCGCCTACGACGCCTTGCCGTCGAGTGGGGGCCGTCGCTGATGCCTTTTCTCACCCCTCTCTCGGCAGGTCCTCGATGGTGCGCGCGCTTGCCTGCTCCCGCCTCGGCAGTCGGTCGCTGTGGCCAGCTGCCCAAGCGTCGGTACCTCGAGGAAAGCATAACTCACCGTCAATTCTGGCTCGCAGCCGTCAAGGAGCTCGTCACGGACGCCAACTTTGACTGCTCTGACGAGGGCATCGTGCGTCGGCCTTTCACGGGCTCGCTTCCACCATCGCACGGAGACTGACGAGGTACCCCGCTCGTTCGGGACACAGAGGCTGCAAGCCATGGACAACTCGCACGTCGCGCTCGTCTCGCTCAACCTGATCAAGTCGGGCTTCAGCCAGTACCGCTGCGACCGCGACATGTGCGTCATCGCGCCCTCTTCTTCTCCTCAGTGTTCGACCAAGTCCCTGACCGTGCGAGCGCACCCTCTCTCCCGCACGCGCGCAACGCGTCCGAAACAGGTCGCTCGGCATGTCGCTCACGTCGCTGCAGAAGATTGTCAAGTGCGCGGCCAACAACGACATGGTGACGCTGCGCGCCGACGAGTCGCAGGACGTGCTCGCGCTCCTGTTCGAGGCGAAAAAGTCGGACCGGGTCGGCGAGTACGAGATGAAGCTCATGGACATTGACCAGGAGCACCTCGGCATCCCCGACACGGTCTACGACGCCGAGATTGACCTCCCGAGTGGCGAGTTTGCGCGCATCATCCGCGACCTCAAGGAGCTGGGCGAGAGCGTCAAGATCGAGGTGAGCAAGGAGGGCGTCCGGTTCTCGAGCGAGGGCGACATTGGCAGCGCGGCCGTCACGCTCAAGCCGAGTGACAAGCGCGGCAAGGTCGCTGCCAGTGACGACGAGGACGACGACGAGGACGAGGACAAGAGCGACGACGACGACGAGGAGGAGGAGGAAGAGGAGGAGGAGGAGGAGCCCAAGGCCGAGGACGAGGACGTGCGTCTCTTCTTTTCTCTTTTCCCTCGCACTGTCTGCCTCACGACGCACGCTGAGAAAACGCATCGCTGACACCTCGTCACTGCTGTCCCCGCCCCTTCGCGCGCGCCCCGCAGGTCGAGATCGCCAACGCGTCGGACGAGGACCAGAAGCCCGCCGTCGACGGGTCAGACGCCGAGGAGGGGACGCCCAAGAAGAAGCGCACCGCCGTGCACGACTCGGAGGACGAGGACGACGAGGACGAGCAGCCGAGCGCCAAGAAGGTCAAGGGCGAGAAGGGCGCAAAGGACGTCAAGAAGGAGAAGGCTGTCAAGAAGGAGAAGGAGAAGGTGCGGCCTCCGCCTCTCTTGCTCGGTCTCGTCACGCTTCTCCGGGCGGTTCAGCTGACTGTCGCCCGTCGCTCCTCCTCGCATCTGCCCTGTCACCGCTCCCGTCCGCCCGCCCGCCCGCCCTCGCACCGCCCGTCATAAAAACCGCCCGTCTGTTCCACAATGACGCGCAGAAGGACAAGGTGAAGAAGGAGACGGCCAAGAAGGCGGCCTCGGACAAGAAGAAGAAGGCGGCGACGACGGCGAAGAAGGGCAAGGCCAAGAAGGACTCGTCCGAGGACAAGGGCATGGACGTCAAGATCAACCTGCAGCAGGTGCGCTGCCCCCCACTCCTTCTCCTGCTTCCGTCCCCTCTCTCTGTGACACGACGTGTGCTGACCCTCGCGCGCGCGCACAGGCCGTCTCGCTCACCTTCTCGATCAAGTACCTGTCCAACTTTGCCAAGTCGACGCCGCTGTCGGAGCGCGTCCAGCTCCACATGTCCAACGAGGTGCCCCTCCTCGTCCAGTACTCGTTCGACGCCGGCCACGTCCGGTACTACCTTGCGTGCGTTCTCGACTCTCTCTCGTACGAGTCTGCCCGGGCGCACGAGGCTGACTCGGTCCATCCTTCCTTCCCGTCTCGCAGGCCCAAGATCGCCGACGAGTAAACACCCCTGCGCTCTCTCGCGAGCAGGCGTTCGTCGGAGCAGAGTCGTTCAGAAGGAGGAGGAGGGAGAGGAAAGGGAGGAGCCGGATCCGTCTCCCTGGGTCGTCGCCCCCGTCGCTGTCTGGTCTCGTCGTCGGCGCGCAGCTGTGCAGTGCGCCCTTAGCTTGTAATGTTCCACCCTTGCGCTTCGTTTGCGTCGTTCCTTACCTCGTGTCGTGTCCGTACGTCGTTGCTGCAGCGAGTGGGCGAGAGCGCTGGAGCGGGGAGGGGGGGGGGGGGCCGAGGTCTGCGAAGCGCTGGGAACGTACTCGGAAGACATGGCTTCGCGCGCTTGAGGGGCTTGAGAGCCTCGACGACGAGCGAGCCGACCGCGACGCGGGAAGGCCCGTGCGACCCGAGTGCACGCACGGGAGCGCCGTGGTGGCGGGCCTCGCGCAGCGTCGAGATGCTCGCATGCGCACGCCAGATTTGGTGCGACTCGAGTACAAGCCCCGGAAGCGAGGCGAGCGGAGTGCGAGTGAAGCGAGGGAGCGGGAGAGGAGCGACTCTCGCCTCGCCGGCCTCGCCCCGCTCCCCGGACGAGCGCTCCCGTCCGGACCGCTCGGTCTGTCGCTCGCTGCTTTGGAGTGCACGCTGACATTGCACGGGCTGACACCGCAAAGAGCGCGCGAACGTGACGCTGCGAGGCCGCGCAGGGGGGGAGGGTTCGGGGAGCGAAGAAGGGGCAGAGAGCAAGGGGACGGAGGGGATCGAAAGGCGAAGAGTAGAGAGCGAGGAAGAACGAGTCGAGTAGTCGAGACACAACGAACGAGGGAGTCGGAAGGAAGGAAGGAAGGAAGGAAGGAGAGGGAGAGGGTATATCGCGCGCGCCACCGCCTGAGCCTGAGGCCTCGTCGCTCAGCGCATCCCGCCGTACGCGCCCGCGTCGTCGTCGTCGTCATCGAACGCGTCGAGCCCGCCATTGCGCACCGACAAGCGCCGCTCGCGCTTGCCCGCCTCGTCGGCCCTCTGCCCCGCCGCGAGCGCACTCAGCTCCTCGTCGCTCCACGCCTGCCCGACCACCCCACTCTGCGCGTGCGCGGCGGGCCCGACGCCCCGCGGCACCGGGCCCGACGACGGGTGGTGGTGGTACATGTCCCACTTGGCGTCCTGGGCCTGCCTCGCGCCGCCGCTCGGGTCAAAGAACGTCTGCTGCACGTTGGCGTTGGTCGGGGTCCCGCTCCGGCTCAGGCTCTGCGCGTGCGCCGCGTACGCCCCGCCNCCCACCCGCCGCTGCCCCGCCGGCCCCCCCACCGCTCAGGTAAGACGGCGCCTCGTCGTCCTCGTGCACGAGGCTGAGCGGGCGCTCGTCCGGGTACCCGCTCCCGGGCGCGCCGTGCCCGTGCGAGCTCCCGCCCGGGCGCAGCGCCGCAGGGACGTACACGGGCGCGTCGGCAGGGGACGACAGCGTCGAGTAGGCCGACGCCTGCGAGTTGTTGCGGCTGAGGTCGCCACCGCCGCCGCCGCCTCCGCCGCGCCACGCGCCGGCGCTCGCGCTCGCGAGCCCAGCCGCAGAGCCCCCCACACCGGCCGCCGCCGCAGCGTGGTACGGGCCCGGTCCGCCCGTCGCGCCGTAGAGGTCCATCTGCGTCATGTTGGACAGCGAGGGCCCGTGCCCTCCGCCAGCGGCCCCAGGCGCGGCGTACGCCTGGGGCGGCATGCTCGGGACGACCTGGCCCGGGGCGTAAGACGGCATGAACGCCTGTTGCTGGTGCTGCTGCTGGTGGTGGTGGTGCTGCTGCTGGTGCGCGTAGTGGTTGCCGATCATGGTGGGCGGGCGCGGGTTGACCAGCGTCTGGCCGCGCGCGAGGCCGGGCAAGACGCCGCCGCCGCCCGAGCCGTTCGAGAGGAGCGTGTTGGACCGCACGATGCCTGCTCCGTTGGGGAGCTCGTGCATCGAGTACTCGCTCATCTGCGGCGAGTGGCCGTGAGAGTGGTGCGGCGAGTAGTGGTGCGCCTCGTCGACGTCGTCGAGCATGACCGACGCGCGGCGGAACTCGTCCCGGTCAAAGGGCGACACTTGGTCGTCGTCGTCGTCACGGGAGAACTTCTGCGCTCGGGGAAGACGGGGTAACGGAGGTGCCGAGTCAGTCACCAACGAGGCGGGGGTCACGCTCGCGGCGGACGGGCGCAGCGGGGCGGACGAGAGGGCGCACCTTCTTGAAGAGCCAGACGGCGACACCGGCAATGACAATGATGCCCACAACGGCGCCCGCGACGATGCCAATGACGCCGCCCGTCCCGAGGCTCGACGACCCGCCGCCATTGTCGGCCGCCTTGGACGCGGACGGGAGAGCCGAGGACGAGCTCGAGCTCGACGCGGCCGAGCCAGAGACGATGACGATTGTCGTCGAGGTCAGGTCCGAGGTCGTCACGGCCGAGGCGGACGAGGTCGTCTGCAGGGAGCGCGGCGGCGTCAGTTCTCTTGACTTGTCGTCACCGCGCACGGGTGGATGCGAAGGGCGGGGAGCGCACGGTCTCGGACGTTGTCGACGTTGTCTCGGGAGCTGCAGAGGCGGGGACAAGGGTGGTCAGCACAGTGCGCCCGGGCCCAAGCGGTTGCGGGTCGACGGGGAGGCGAGACAGGGTCCCCTCGTCCAGGCTGTCCCCGGCTGCCGCGCGGCAAGGAGCACGTCCCTGAACTGTCAACGAGCCCCACCCAAAGCGACCTGCTGCGTCCTGCGGATGCCCTCGTCCGCGCCCCAACCGTGCAGCTGGGACGCGCCTCGACGCGTGTGTTTTGCGTGTGCGCAGGGGACGATCGGCGGGTGGCCTCGGCGCAGCACCCGGGGGAGGGCGCGAGGGCGCAGTGGGGCAGGCTCGAGGGGAAGCCTCTGAGGCCTCCAAGAGGCTGGAAGAAGGGGGAGGGAGCAAGGGCGCGCACCTTGCGAGGTGGTGGTGGTGGTGGTGGACGAGGGCGGCTCGGACGTCGTCGAGGGCTCTGCCGAGGTGGTGGTCGTGGTCGGGGTGCTGCTCGTCGTCGTCGTAGTGGTGGTAGTCGTGGTGCTCGAGCTGCTCGATTGGTCTACGGGCGCCGCCGTGGTTGCGCTGCTCGAGGGAGCGACGCTCGACGTCGACTCGATCACGTCCTGCGCCGTCGTCGTGGCCGTGGTCCGAGCCGTCGTGGTAGACTGGGCAGCTGCAGCAGTGTCGCCCTGTCCCGCTGCGCCGGTCGAGGCCCCTGCGCCGCCGCCCGGCTGTGCGTCAGTTCCCCCGGCGGAGGAAGCAGCCGGGGCGGCTGCCTGGCGTTTGACGCGGCGGTGGAGGCGGGCGTGTTGGAGCGTGCTCGAGTGGTCGGTGGCCATCATGCTATCCTCGAGGCGACTCGACTGTCGAAGGGGTTGCGAGGGGGAGGGGGGCCGTGAGAGAGGAGCGAGCGCGGGTTGTTGTCCGCGTCAAAGGCCAAAGGGGCGCGTCGACGGGGGATGATGCCGGGTCGAGATCACTGGGGTCAAACAAACGAGTGTGTGGCTGGGTGTGCGTCTTCGCAAGGGCTCACTCGCAGCGAGAGAAGAGAGCGGCGAGACGAGCCAACCCAGACGACGGACGCGTCGCTCGCTCCCCTCCCCTCCCTCGTCGATTCAATTCACTCGGCCTCGAGCCCGCGACTGAGACGCTCCTAGTGAAGCAGTCATTGCAGCAGCAGCAGGAAATGAGGGACAGAAAGGACAGCCAGCGAGAAACGAAAGATGCGCGCGCGTGTGTCAAGTCGGCCGGGGACCGGGCCAATACAACGGCAAGAGGGGCGGCGGGGAGAGAGAGTGTACACAGGTCGGTGGGGCTTGTCTTGCGGGTAAGTGGGTCGTCTACAGCACCTCGGACAGCGTCTGCGCACGCACACGCGGTCAGCCTCGGCGCAGAGAGCAACAGGGGGAGCGACAGAGGCGCCACGCCACGCACCTGGAACGCCTCGCGGTACGCCCGCAGCAGGTTCTGGATCCGCGTCCGCTCGGCCGTGAGCGCCTCGTCCTCGTGCAGCAGCTCGTCAAAGAGCGAGTCCTTGTACAGGCTCGCGACCAGTCGGTTCTGGACGCTCTCGCGCGAAAAGTTGACGAGCAGGTCTGCGCCGGGGCTCGTCCCTCCTTCTGTCAGCGGGGCGTCCAGATACCGAGACAAGAGATGGGGAGCAGGGGACGCACGCATGATGGCCTTGGGGACGAGGTCCTGGATCGTGAGGCGCACAATGTTGAAGTAGCTCGCGATGAGGGCGCGGATCAGGCCCGTCTCGAGCTCCTCACGGTCCGTTAGCTGAGGCTCGCCCGTGCTGCTCAGCGGCGACTGCGGGGCATGCATCTCCTGCTCAGCCATCGCACCCGACACACAAGAGGAGAGAGGAGAGAGGGGAGGACCACGCACCGGTTCGAGGTGCTTGTCCAAGCTCTTCATCTCGAACGCCGCCGCGTTGCCCTCGAGGCCCTTCCTCCCACTGAGCGGGTTCGCCTGCCCGAGCTCCCCCCCGCGGCCCATCCCCGCACCCGTCCCCGCATGCGCCATGTCGCCCGCCCCGCCGCCCGCCAACCCCCCCACCGCGCCGACCGGGTTCCCGCCAAAGAAGTACGTCAGGAACGACTCCTTGGCCGACGAGGCGTGCCGGTCGTGGTGCGCGCCTGCGCCCCCGGGCCCGCCGAGCGGGGGCAGGATCGGCGACGCGCCGTGCTGCCCCCGGGTGGGCGTCGGCGGCTGCTGCGACGCCGAGAAGGACGGCCTCGCGTGGTGGTGGCCCGCGGCGCTCTGCGCGCGGGACTTGCCCGCCGACGACGACGCCGCCGGCGACGCCCCGTTGACCCCGTTCGGGACGAGGTACCCCGACGCCGACGCCGACGACGCGCCGCCCCCGTGCCCGTGCCCGTGCCCGAGCGCGGCAGGCCCCCGCTCGTCGTCGTCGTCCGGCCCGCTAAAGTCGTCGCCGTCCTCGGCCTCGGTGACGGCCCCGCTGCGGCGCCTGCCGTCCTTGTTGCCCCCCGCGCCGCCGCGCGCGCCCCCGGGCCCGCCCGGTCCGCCCGCCCCGCCGCCCGCCGCATCCGCAGCGAGGACCCTCCTCTCGCGCTGGACGCGCGCGCTCTCCTGCGCGGCCGCCGCAGAGCCCTTGACAAAGTCCGGGTGGTTCGTGTTGATGTAGGCCGCCTGGATGCTGATGAGGCTCTGGACGTACTCGGACGTCGGGCCGAGGCGCTCGCGCAGCAGCTCCGAGACGACCTCGATCAGCTGCGCGTGCAGGCGCGGGTAGCGCTGCAGCTCCTGCGGGCCGAGGGTGACGGGGCGTCAGCGTTCGGCGGGTCGACGACACGAGCGAGCGACCGAGGACGAGAGAAGCGCACGGTCGAGGTGCAGTTGTGGCAGATCTTCATGAGCTCCTCGTACACGAGCTCGACGCAGCGCAGGCTCGGCGGCTCGAGGAGCTTGATCTGCGGCTTGACGAGCAAGTCGAACGCGACCTCGGGCACGAACAGGCTCGGCCGCGGGCCCGTCGAGTTGCGGATCGCGGTCCGGATGTCCTGCGTCGTCAGGTTCTGCGTCGGGTTGATCGACTCGAGCGCGTGCCCAAACACGTCGTTGAAGATGTAGTAGATGCGCGCGCCGCCGCACAGCTCCTTTGTCGAGATCTCGAGCGACGTGCCGTCGATCGAGGCGACAAAGTCGCGCACAAACTGCGTCATGAGCTGCAGGATGAGGGTCCCGCGGTGGCCCTCGCCGAGGAAGGCGCTGTCGCCAAACGCGTTGAGCTCTTGCTGCGTCTGGCCCATGAGCGTGTTGAGCCGTGCCTTCATGTCGGGCAGCTTGTCGCGGATGTGGTTCATGAGGACCTGCGCGCACGTGCGGGGAGAACCCAGTCAGTGGACTGCACTCTCTCTTTCACAGGAGGAGGGGCGTGCCGCGAGCCGCACCTGGTTGAGAGTCTTGGCGAGGAACTTTGTCCCGCAGCGGTGCGCAATGTTGCGGTACCCGGGGTGAGTCCTGAAGAAGTCCTCCTCGCTCCGGAGCTGCTCGTCCATGGGCTTTTGCGCGTTGATGTCCTGCTGACTCCGCCCGACGACGCCGATGAAGCCGAGCTTGAGCGGGTAGACCCGCCCCGTCAGGATGTCGGCCGCGTGCGTGCCCGCGTCCATGAGGTCGAGCTTGGTCAGGACGCCGATCGTGCGACGCCCCTGCGGGTCGACTGCCCGCGCGAGCTTGAGCGACTCGGAGTTGGCGAGGTCGACGTTGGCGGGCGAGATGGCCAGGATGACGCTGCGCCGAGTTTGAGTGCGTGCTCGATTCGTCAGTCGACGCTCGTCCCGGCGCTCCCGGCGAGTGAAGCGAGAGTAGCTCTCACCAGTTGGGCTTGCTGACAAAGTCGAGGACGAGGTTGCGGATCTGGCGCTCAATGTCGGTCGGCTGGTCGCCGACGGGGATCTTTGTCAACCCGGGCAGGTCGACGAGCGTCAGGTTGAGCACGTTGGGCGAGAAGATCTCTGTCGGGAGGGCGCCACAGCAGAGGCACAAGCGTCAGAAGCCGAAGCGGCAACAGCGAGGGGAGGACGAGTCGGCGCACTGAGGTGAATCGGGAGGCGCGAGATGCCCTTGTTGCCACCGGCGACGCGCAGCGTCTCGTTCTCAATCTCTTTGCGGATCTCGCCAAAGTCGTAGAAGCGCTTGTCGACGTGGAGGAACTCGCCATACTCCTGCGGCGCCTCGGACGAGGAGCTCGCCGACGCCGACGAGGGGACGGTGAAGTTGGGGTTGGCGTTGGCGTCGTTGGTGTGTGCGCTCGGGGCCGACGAGAGCGGTGCGGGCGTGTGCACGAGCTGGAGGACGAGTGGGCGGCGGGTGACGATGCCCTGGCCTCGAGGGAGAAAGTCGCGGCCGACGATGCTGCGGGAAGTGACGAGCCAGTGTGAGTGGGTACATCCTTTCAAGGTACGACGCGGCCAGGGCAGGGAGGCAGCGCGCCCCGGCTGCCCCCCACCTGCGCAAGCAAGAGGACGAGGAGAGGACGCGAGGCTCACGTCTCGAGGACCGAACTCTTTCCCGCGCTCTGGCTCCCGCTGTAGGAGCGCATCGTGAGCTGAATGTCAGCGTGCTCCAAAGTTGGCGCAGCCCGGCAGAGAGAGAGAGCGAGAGGTCGAGACGCACACGACGACGATCTGAGGGAGGTCGACCGTCTCACCGCCGATGGCGGCGAACGTGTCCTGGAGCGAGTTGAGGGTCTTGATGAGGTCCTTCTGGGACGCGCCGGCTGCCATGGTGGGCTGGGTTGGGCGAGTGAAGGCTGGAGAGGGCAAGGGGAGGGAGGGCCCGGGGGAGGGGGAGGAGGGGAGAGAGAGGGCGCGGGAAGCGCGACGAGGGACTGAGGGTGGACGGGTGGATGCGCGGGGTGGTCGAGTATGAGCTGCCTCGAGGTGCTCAGGCTGCAAGAGCGGGTTCGGGGCGTGCAGAGACGGCCAAGAGGGCGGACCCACTCCGCACTCGGAGGCAAGGGGCCAACCGGGCACACCCGCTCTCTCCCCCCCTCACCCCTCGAGCTGCTCGACTAGACAGCCCGCACTGATCCCCAGGATTGACCGCACAGGCCGAGCCACCCCGCCCGTCCACCCGAGCAAAGTTGCCGTCGACGCGCTTTTCACGCGTCACCGCTGTGCCATGCCCGCAGCACCCGCTCTTCGGGCTGTCCCCTTCTCTTGCGCACTCAGAACCTGGACGAACGAAGCGCTACATGCAGTGCAGTCTAGAGGAGGAGAGGAACCAGTTACAACAACCTGGAGGTGAGAGGCACAACGGGCCGGGGACAAACGAGGGCAGTGGACAGCGCGGCGCAGCTCGCGACAGGGGCTCAGGCGAGCACCTTTGCCGACCCGGCCGCAAGCTTCTCCTTGATGCCTGTTCCGAGTGCACCACTCGCGAGTCAGTCTCGACGCACAAACGAGGAGGAAGAGGGGAGGAGGGCGAGAGACGCACGGGCGACGACTTGGCGGTACGCGACGCTCGCCGGGCTCTCCGGGTACTCCTCGAGAAAGCTCTGCCCGTAGTCGCCGCTCTTGCCGATCCTCGGGTCGAGCGGCACCTGGCCGAGGACATCGATCCCCCACTCCTTGGCGAGGCCCTCTGCGCCCCCGGTCGAGGGCACAAAGATGTCGCTCTCGCCGCCGCACGAGGGGCACACGAAGCCGCTCATGTTCTCGACGACGCCGAGGACGGGGACGCCCGCCTTGCGGCAAAAGTCGAGCTCCTTGCGGACGTCCTGGAGGGCCACCTCCTGCGGGGTCGTGACGATGACGGCGCCCGAGACCCCGCCCGCCGCGGCGAGGTACTGCACGACCGAGAGGTGCTCGTCCGAGGTGCCGGGAGGGGTGTCGACGACGAGGTGCTGCAGGGGACCCCACTCGACGTCCTTGAGGAACTGCTTGATGAGGCCGTTCTTCTTGGGTCCACGCCAGATGACGGCGCTGTTGGACGAGGGGAGGAGGAACCCGATCGAGACGAGCGAGAGCGACGACGTGACGGGGATGGGGAGGATGCCTGAACTCGTCGAGTGGAGCCTCTGGCCCTCGAGGCCAAACAGCAGCGGCAGCGACGGCCCGCAGATGTCGACGTCCATCAGGCCCGTGTCGTTGTCGCCCTCGACGTCGCCCTCGGACAGGGCCCACCCGAGCATGGCACTGACGGTGCTCTTGCCGACGCCGCCCTTGCCACTGAGGACGAGGATCTTGTGGCGCACGTCCTTGAGGCGGTCCTGCACAAGGGCGAGGTCCGGGTCGGGCCCTTTGGGCGCCGTCGCGCACGCGTCTTGGTTCGGGCAGCCGGCGCAGCCAGGTGCGAGGCCGGCTTCAGTCGACTCGGTGCCCTGTTGGTTCGTGCGAGTGGAGGGTGTGTCAGCGGGGGAGTTGCTGATGAGGAGGAGGCGGAGGAGGGGAGGCGCACAGGGCAGTGCTCGGGTGCGTTTCTGTGGTGAAAACAGAGTCAGTGACTGCAAGGTACGGCACACAGGGTGGACGAGCGTGTGCTCACTCTGGGACGTTGGCGGGGAGGAGGGTGGCGACGGCCTGAGCCTTTGCGAGTGGCTCTGGCGGGGGTTGCTGGTCGGGCAGAGGCGGGCACGCTGGAGGGAGTGCGACAGCAGCAGCAGTCATGGTGGACAACGTCAAGGGTCGCCGAGAGACGAGAGAGACGAGGGGCGACAGACATGGCCGCCGCGGGGTTGGCTCGGTTCGTCTCCTCGCTCTGCAGCACACAGTCTGGCTAGCCAGCCATGAGTTATCCAGCAGAACAGAAGCGCAGGGACGTCGAAAAGCACCAAAACTCAATCTTCTACTCGGCTCGCTACTCTGGTCCGTTCACCTTGCTCCCTCCTCCGAGTCGGGGCATGTTGAACCACGATGCACCGCGAGCGTGCGCCTCTGCAGCTGGTGCAGCATCACCATGGGGACGACACAGTCTCTGGGGCTGACGTGTGCTCAACGTGCACCCCGCCCGCGACGTCGAGTGCCCATGTCGGCTCGCTCGCCTCAAGGGGGGCGGTGCACCTACCTCTACGCGTCGCGTTCTGCACCGAGGCTTCTTCGCTGGACCTGCACCCGTTCGCCAGAGTGCAACACTGACCAGAGCACACTTTGCCCGGCGCAGACGACGAATACGAGTACCGGTCCGCCTCTTCTCCTCCCTCCGTTCAGAGCCTGGCGGGCTCTGTCTCGACGCCTCTTTCGCCTTCCCCGCCCCCCCTCAGTTTCGACGGCATCCTTGACCCACATCGTTCTCTTACAGCCACGTCATCCTCCCCAAGGCCCTCGTCAAGTACCTCCCCGGCAAGGGCCTCCCGACCGAAGACGAGTGGCGCGACCTCGGCATTCAGCAGAGCCCTGGCTGGTGGGCGTACGAGGTGAGGCCTCTCTCTGCAGTGTCACGTAGCTCTCGTGGTGGGGCGGCAACTCGCCGCAAGCTAGGCGCACCCGGAGGCGACTCACTGACGCCGCTTTGCTGCCCTCCCGCCGCGCAGAGGCACGCCCCAGAGCCGCACATCCTCCTCTTCAAGCGCTCAAAGGACTGAATACCCTACGTGCGCTGCTCCTAGACTCGCTCACTCGACCGCTGTGCAAGCCTGTGCAGACTGACATCGCCTACGCCCGTCGCAGCTGAACGTCGCACGCGCACCGACCTCGCACCGCCACTTCCCACCGCCCTCTCGCCTTGGATTCTCTCACTCTCCTACCTTATCTCTGCACCGCAACAAGTCTCCGCGCACCTCACGCACACTTCGCAACCTTCTCTCTCCGCCTTCTCTTCGCAACCCCCCTTCGCACTTCGTTTCGTCGCCTCGCTCCTCTCCTAGCGCACCTCCCGCCTACGTACCCGTCGAGTGGCCTTCCTTCCTCGTTCTTTGCGTCGTCATCGCTTGCAATGTCCGTCCGGCTGCAGCTGTGAGCGCACGAGGACGCTGGCTGGGGCCTCTTTGGAGGTTGGGAAGGCTCAGCGGGTGCGACTGGGCCATCTCGACGCTTGGTAGCTCAGTGCCCTGCCTCGTGAGCCCTCCTGACACTCGGAAAGCAGCGCGCGCTGCGCAGGGACCGCCTGCAACTGAGCCAGCTGTCTCGGCCGTGAGGCGAGTGTATGCGCGCCGGGTCGCCCTTCGCGCTCAGCGGGCGAGAGACCGTGGCTCGCTCGTCGCTCGGGAGCACGCCAGAACTCGGACAGCCCACAGCACTTGCTTCACTCTCAGCATGGTCCCGTTCCCTGCTCTCCCTCTCTCTGCCTCGCAGCGCCAGACCCTCATCTCGTCCGCCCTCTCCGGTCCGTTCCTCTCTCTCGCGCTCCTCCGAGTCCCCTGCAGCTGCACTGACGCCACCTGAGCTCCCGATTCGCAGCAAGGGACGGCTCGTACTCGCCCTACTCCAAGTTCCGCGTCGGCGCGTGCCTGCTCACCGACGGCGGCGAGTTCGTCCAGGGCGCCAATGTCGAGTGCGCGAGCTACGGTGCGTGCTCACCGCCGCCTCCCTGCACCACCAGATCCCGTCTGCAGCGCCGTGCATCAGGCGGAACGAGCTGACCTGACCTCGCAACCCTGCCCCGCCCCGCCCCACCCGACACGGTCCCCACCCGCTCCCGACTCGCGCCCACTTACACAACAGGCGGCGCCATCTGTGCAGAGCGTACCGCCGTCGTCAAGGCCGTCTCGTCCGGCGTGAGGCGCTTCGTCGGCCTCGCCGTCACCTCGTGCGTCTCGCTCTCTCTCTCGTCTCTCCTTGCCGCGAGAGCTCACTCGAGGGCGATCCCGCACGCGCGCGCGGCACAGGGACGTCGACGGCATGGTCAGCCCGTGTGGCATCTGCCGCCAGGTCCTGCGCGAGTTCTGCCCGCTCGAGGTATGACCCCTTCCCCCTCCCCCCCCCTTTCCTCCTCGGCCCTGCCCCACGTCCACTGACGAGACTGGCCCCGCGCAAGATGCCCGTCCTGCTGGTCCCCGCGTCGTATGAGGAGGGCAAGACGGGGACGACGACTGCGGCCGAGGCGGAGGGGAACGACACTCAGGGGGTCGTGGTCGAGACCACCATGGGCGAGGTGCGTCTGCCGCGTTTCTCACGGGTTATGACTCCCCTTTCGAGCTGCCTGCCCGTTTGGGTCGTTGGGGATGCACTGACGCCCCACCCCTCGCCGTGCCGTCCACCGGCAGCTCCTCCCCCTGTCGTTCGGCCCAGGAGACCTCGAGAAGCCGAGAACGGGCGCGGGGAGCTCGTAAACGGCGGTGAGGGGTCATGCTGGGACGTCCGCAACGCATTGTTCTCTTTCAGGCTCTTGGGTCCGGCGCAGCGCGGAGACGCGCGCGCTCTCGAGGGAGGACGACGACGCTCGCGCGCCATTGTGCTTCGCCCGCTTGTCTTGGATGCTGTGCGTCGGGCTCCCTTCACGACAAGCAGGGGACTGAGGCAGCCTGTGGACTCTTGGCCCGAGACGGGAGAGACGAGGGGAGGCGCGTGCGGTGTTCGCGCGTCGGCTGGCGAGTCTCCGCACGTCTCCTTTCCTTTTGGCTCCGCTCGCTTCACTCCTTACCCCTTGACTGCGCACGACAAGCCGTGTACGCAGAGCATGCAGTGACTCGTCAGCGCTTCTCTTCGCTCTGCCCTCTCTGCGCCCGAGCTCCTCTTCCCGCCCGAGGTATCCCGCAGCGCACGAAGACGCGTTTCCTGTGCTTTGGAAGAGCTGAAAGCTTCCTCGCACTCAGAAAGTCCCATCCTGTGAGTCTCTCTCGCGTTGTAGCCTCTTGCTCGTCATCGCGATTCATCGCGTTGCACTCGCAGCCGTCAACGGCTCGCGCGACCTGGGTGTTCATCCCTGCCTTGTGTAACGCACGTTTTGCACGGACTGGCTTCCGCTTGAGTGTCAAGCACCTCGAATCTCGACGCGGGCCCTGAACCAGCAGCTTCAACCGCATGGCAAGTGCACGGAGCGCTGGGAAGGTCGAGCGCGGAGCACCCGGCCGAGCTGGCGCCCAAGCGTTACGCGGCACCGCTTCCCCACCCATCACCAGGCACAGCACAGACACAAGTGCTCGATTCACATCCCTGTACAGCCACAAACCCCGCTTCACTCCTTGATCTCGCGCTTCTGAAAGGTGCCCTCGACAGGAACGAGCCACGACGCCCTCCTGCTCGTGAAGAACTCGCCCTGCGGCTTGAGCCCTTCCTGCTCCATGTCGTCGAACGCGCCCGTGAAGACGTAGCGCAGCTTGTCGTCGACCGGGTCGCCCCACTCGGCAATGGCGCCGCCGCAGGTCGGGCAGAAGAGCCGGTGCAGGAGCGTGCCGGAGCCGTTGTCGGCCTTGTGGTGCGTCGGGGTACCCTGAGTGACCTTGAAGGTGTCGAGTGGGATGCGTGTCGTGATGCCGTAAGGTCCGCCGGTGAACTCTGCACGCATGGGGTCCGCGAAGGCGAGCGTAAAGAGGTGAGCGCGGACACAGGCAGCCCTCACCCGGACCGCAAACGCACTCTTGCAGTTCTTGCAGTGGCACATGGACGTGCGCAGGTCCTTGGACTCGGCGTTGACCTCGAAGCGGATCTCGCGGCAGTAGCAGCCTGCGTCGGGGACAAGCGAGCGAGGGACGAGGAGGCGAGATCTCGAGGTCAGCGTTCCCTCGGGGGTGAGAGGAGAGCTCGTGCCAGCGGGCATGCCATGCGAATCGTCGAGGAGACGAGAACGTCAAGACCATGCCACGGCAGAAGCTGGAGCGAGCGAGTGTCGCCCGCCTCCTCGACGGTGCGGCCACTGGGCGAGTCGCGCCTGGCCGTCGGACGTCTCTCGACTCGCTCGCCGCTAGGCCTTGTTCGCCCTCGCTACTGGTTTAAAGCCAGCCCTCCTCTTGTCTCTGCTCTGCGCCGTTGCGCGTCTCCCGTCCCGCCGCACGCCGCCTCACAGCGAGTGCACCGCCCCGCATCCACTCGTGAAGTTTGGGCTCCAGGGCTCGGCGGAGGGGCGGAGAGGCCGAGTGAGGGAGGGAGCGCACCTCCAGGGTAGGTCGGCATGGTTGAGCAAGGGGCAAGGGTGAGTGACAGGCGCTCGAGAGGCCCCAGAGCCCCTCCCCCGTCGGTCCAGAGAGCTCTCCACGTCACTCGGCCTGATGAATTGATGAAGACGACCACGCGCCTCTCGTCTCTCCTCCATCAACAGTTCTCTGGGTGCGACTCGTACGCCATGAGGTCTGTTGTGAACTTGAGATGAGCTTGGTCCCGTGCGCGCTTGACCAAGGGCCGGACGCTCACTCCGCCTCGCCTCCGACGCTTGGGGCCGCGGGCTCGATCCTCTGAGTCGGGGTGGACTACCGTCGGCCCTCGCAGGTGCTCGAAGTGCTGACTGCTCCTTCGTCTCTGCTTGAGCTGCATCCTCCGGGCCCGGCTTGCGCAGAGATACGCTCCTTCGACTCGACGGGGACGGCGCACGATCCCCTCGTCCGATTCTTCCGGGTCCGCTTTACAGTAACGTGACCGGAGGCCCAGACCCTGCCCAGTCGGCAAAAGGGCGTGCCGTACGCGCCTCCTGTCCGCCTGGAGGGCGTGAGCGGATCTCGGCCGAACGCTCACGCCTCCTGGCGAACGCTCCCCCCTCGACGCGCGCGCACCTTTCGCCTCTTGCTTCCCTTCCCGCCACTTCCACTTAACCCTGTCAAAGATGCACGCTCGTTCGCTCCTGTCGCTCGCTGTCCTCGCCACCTCGGGTGCGGAGTCTCCTTTCCTCCTGTCAACAACCTTCCCTCCTACTGACCCGCCTCGAGCCCGCCCATTCAGCTGTGGCCCTCTCGCCGGCCGACTTCTCGCGCCTGGCGAGGCGTGACCTCGCCTCCGACACGGCCGCTGCCATGGACGCCGCCACCGCCCTCGGTCAAGCCGCCGTCACTGCTGCGGGCGACAACCAGTGCCAGGACACTTGCCCTCAGTGGCTCGACAGCGCCACAGCGTGTGCCACCGACGTTACGGACGTGGCTGGGACGCTCGAGTGCGCATGCTCCGAGGACTTCCTCAGCAGCATGAAGGCGTGCGCGGCTTGCATCGCCGAAGACGCTCCCTCGCAGGCGCAGAGTGCGTTGAGCATTCACCCTTTCTCCTTGATTGACATCCGAGACTCGAGCGCTGACATTCAGCCTCGCTCTCCATGTGCCACCAACAAACAGCCATTAGCGACACGTGCGCCTCGGCCGCCGCGTCGATGTCGGACGGCTCGTCGAGCCTCCCTCAGAGTGCCGCCTCGAGCGCTTCGTCGGCCATCTCGTCCGGCGCAAGCAGCGTCTCGTCCGCCTTCTCGAGCGCGTCGAGCGCCGCCTCGTCGGCCGCCAGCTCGGCCTCGAGCGCCGCGAGCTCTGCCGGCTCGGCGTCGGCGTCGGGCACTGCGCCCGCCGCGAGCGCGAGCGGCGAGTCGGGCGCGTCGACGGGCAAGACACTCTTTGCTGGCGCGGCGGCGGCCGTCGGCGCTGCTGCTGTTGCCATGCTCGCCTAAGCGGCGACACACGGACGAGGGCGCCGAGATGGCTCGGGGCTCGTTCCGCGACCTCTGGCGTCAACCCGCTGTCGTCCCTCTCCCCCTCTCCCGTCCACTCTCTTTATCAGCGCATGCAAGGTGCCAGCGTCACTCAGACCCAGTCTGCGAAACAGTGAGCGCGGAGAAAGGGCCACGCGCAGCAGGAGGCAAGCCGCCGAGTCGGGTCGACGGTGCGTCGAGCTCGAGCAAGTGCAAGCAAGGAAGAGAAGGCCAGCATGTTCAATACAGACAACACATAAGACGCATCCACTCCCGCTTGTACACCGCTCCCCCCTCTCGGCACCGCACCTTACCTTACCTGACGGCCCTCCTCTTTGGCCGCCCACTCTCCGTCAGCATCGCGCCTCCGCCTCCCCCTCCCGCACCGCCTCCGCCGGCGCCACCGAGCTCGTCGTCCGAGAGGGCCGCGTCGGGGTTGAGGTGCGAGAGGGTGCTGCTGGATTGGAGCGTGAGGATTGGGGCGGGGCCGGAGGACGGGTCGCTGCGGGTGCGGAAGGAAGGGGGACGGCGATGAGATTGCGAAGGGAAGGGACAGTGAAGCAGTTCGAAGACATTTGCGTTGTGTGGAAGAGCCGGGCGAGGTCACGGTCAGAGAGCAGGGAAGGAGAGTCAGCAACGAGCAAAGCTCGCGACGACGAGTAACACGCATGAGGACGCACATTTGAGCCCGTTCGACGCCGGCCGTCCACTCTGGCGAATCTCGCGGGACGTGGTACCTGTGCAGAAACGGGAGTAGGCGGTCAGTCACCGCTCTGCGACCGGTTGAGCCGCAGATTGCTCCGCCGCCTTTCACACTCCGTCCGCACCACGCCACCGCGCGGCGCCGTTGGGGAATACGCCGCCGCATCAAGCTTCTCGACGATCAGCGCGTGCGGAAAGTAGCGCTCTGAGCGCGATCGAGCGGTGCCTCCCAGTCCACGGTGCGACGACGAGGCGAAAGAAGGAGGAGGCGTTCTTCCGCGCGGAGGCGAAGCTCGCTCGATGAAAGTGGCGCCCGCAGCGATCCAGTGAATGGAGATCGTGCTCGTAGAAGCGCTCGATCGCAAGTGCCCCCTCGCGGTCCATTCCCGCACTACGAGAGAGCGGGAGCGAGATAGCGAGAAGCCGCGCGCCGCGCTTGAGGCTCAAGGCGGGGGGGCCAACCCACTCGCGCGGACAGGCGCGCACGTTGTCGCGTACACTGACGAGTCGAGAGAGTGTGAGACCCACATGCCCGTGGCAAAGTCCCATCCTGCGGGAGCTCCGCCGTGACCACCGAGGCGTGCGGCCCTCCCCCACCGCAAGAGGCCGTTCCACCGGCTGGCCTGGAGGGCGGCGCGCGCTGCCTCCGAGGCTGGGTTGTCGAAGGGATTGTCTGGTAGAGGTACGGGTGTGGCACTGGGCGCTGGCGAGGGCGAGGGGACAGAGGTGGATGGAGCCGCGGTGGTGGTGGTGGTGGTGGGGAGGGCGTCGACGGCGGGCGGGGCAGGAACCGACGGGGCTTGAGTCGGTGAGCGTGGCACTGGTGGTGTCGACGCTGCGAGTGCGTCTGCCATGTCCTCGCGACCTCTTGGTGCGAGCTGCGACTGCTCGAGGTTGAGCCAACTCGTGCGCATGCGTACGCTCGCCCTCGTTCCTGGCCCGCTGCAGCTGCTCTGTCGGTCTGAAGCTGTGTGACGGTACTTGAGCTTGCACTCGCGCTTCCACGCAGCCCCGTCAGCGGAACCTCCGTCCGGCAGCGATCTCATCTGGAGCTGTCTGAGGCCGCTGCCTTCTCGTACGAGAGCGGAGCTTGAAGCTTGAAGCCAGTGGGCGATCCAGAGTGTGCCTCTCCTACGAGTACTTTGCGAGACACAAGTCGATTGGGGCCCGGGAGCGACGCCGGCGGGGGCAGCTGCGCAGAACTCGGGGGTCCGGGCCACGCGCCGCTTTCTCATCCTCATCAGCTCTCGTCCTCGCTGCCCTCGCTCGTCTCTCCCGCTCCCCAGACAAGCTGACGACGATGGACGACAGTGCACTCACAAAAGCCAAAGCTAGCCGCTCTCGCGCCGCGTGCGACCCGTGCGTCTCTCTCCCCCCCAGGGCCTCCCCTCTCCCCACTTTCCGCCCGCCTGTTCCACGGCTTCTCTCGGTTCCCCCTCGGGCGCTGACATGGCTGAGTCTTGCAACACCCTCGTCACCCAGCTGCCGCCTCGTCAAGTGCGCCTTGCCCCTCTATGCCCTGCTCTCGCGCCCCGCTGACTCGCTGACTCGTCTCTGCCCCCCGCGACCAGGCAGAAATGCGACGGGCCCTCGATGATCCCATGCCGCCGCTGCATGCTCTACTCGCTCCCGTGCACCTACGCTGTCGGCGCCGCGTCGAGCCAGAAAAAGACGGCAAAGGTGGCCGCTGCCGCCGCTGCAGCCTCCTCGGCGGCGACCGGTGCCGCGACGTCCGCTGTCCCTTTTGCTTCGGGCCAGCCTCAGCTCGACACGCCGACCAACAACCTGTGAGTGCTCGGTCGGGATCGCTTGCGGGCACAGACTGAACTCGCTTCGACGACCCGCAGCCTGCACGACATGGCGGCGCGCCTGCGCTCCATCGAGTCGGCCATCTCGTCCCTCCAGCTCTCGGGCCTCTCGTCCGGCTCGTCCTCGTCGCGTCATGGCACCGTCGGTACCCTGTCGCACCCGTCCGCGTCCCCAGAGGATGGGCCCTCGCCGCGCGGGACGGGGTCCGACCCCGGCGGCGAAGCGGGGCAGGGCGCCGCGGCCAAGCAGACCGACATGGGCGAGACGGCCGTCCAGGCCATCAACGACGCGGTCGACCTCCTTCACCAGGTGACATCGTCGATCCCGGGGCTCGCGGCGTTCCAGTCGCACGAGGCTGGTGAGGGCGTGAGCGAAGCGGAACAGGAGCAGGGACGGACGAGCGCGTCAAACAAGTACGAAGACGGGCTCATTGAGCGCATCTTGCAGAGCGAGGCCTGGGTTCGACCTGACGTGTTGGACCGGGGCGTCATGACGATCGACGAAGTCGACAAGACGTTCGAGATGTGCGTCCTCCTTGGCTCTGTCAAGCGCCCTCGCGAGCCGGCAATTGACGTGCTCTTCGTCGGAGAAGCTTTTTCACCCGACTCGCCCCATGGACGCCCTTCTTCCCCTCCGTCGCGCCGACCACACGCGCCCTCCCCGAGCCCTACACGCCCCTCGCCGTCCGCGCCCGCTCGCCCCTCCTCTTCCACGCCATCCTCATCGCGACGACGTACTTCCTGCTGCCATCGCCTGGAGAGCGGAGCAAACGCGTGTACCTCGGGCTGATGGGCATCGTCAACGAGCTGGTGGCGCCGGTCGTCATCTCGACGAGCAAGAGCGACCTGACGGTGCGCTCGCTCCTCTCTGTGCGGACCTCGTGCCTTGCTCGCAGCTCTGACGAGTCGCCGCCGACCTCGCAGACCGATACAGTCCGAGCCCTGCTCCTCTTCGTCATGTGGAAGCCGGTCCAGCACGCGCATTACCTCGCGACGTCGCCCTCGCCGACGTCGTCCTCCGCCGAGCGCCACTACAAGAACAACGCCTTCTCGTCTGCCTCGCTTTGGCTCCTCGAGACACACCTCCTCCGCACGCTCAACGTTCACTCGCTCGCGCCGCACGCCTTCGCCGCAGCGGTCCAGCGCGCCGCTGCGTCCAACCGACCCTTCGATACCGCCTTCCTCGCCTCCGACCCCGCAGCGCGGCTCGCCATCGACGACCTCCGTCTGTGGTTCTGGACCCTTGTCGTTGACGCGCACGGCGCGCTCACGACGGGTCGCGCGGCGCAGTTCGTCGCGGGAGGGGCCGAAAGTGCGCTCGCGCTGCGGACCAGTCGCGCGCTCGCCGGGTTCAACCTCCAGGCAAGCGACGTCCGCCTCGCGGCGTTCGTTGAGCTGTACGAGGTCGTCCGCGAGGGGATGCACGCGCCGTGGGCGTGTGTCGACGATGGCGCGGGCGGGCCTGCAGGCGCGGGGGCCGGGACGTGGAGACCCGAGTGGGAGGCAGAGATGGACGAGTGGAACCGGCGTGTCGACGCGTGGGAGGACGAGTGGGTCGAGAGGCTCAAGGCGGCGTTCGTCGGGGGAGAGGAGGGCAAGGAGCGCGACGCGATTGCGTGGAACGTGCTCGGCAACAAGCACATGTGCAAGGCCGTCCTCAACGCTTCGTGCGTACTGTCGTTCTCTCTCCGGGGTGGTCCCAATGCGCTGACACCTCCGGTATCGCGCAGCGTCTTTCACCGCTGGAACCGCACGCGGCGCCTCGCACCGCACGGCTCGCCCTCGCCGCCCATCTCGCCTCCGCTCGCGACCGGCGTACAGACCATGTTCCCCGCCTTCAACTTCGGCGGCGGCCTCACCATGACAAGTCTCTCACCCGCCGAGTGGCGCTTCATACAGGTCGCCATCTCGGCCATCGAGCGCCTCGTGTTCCAGTTCTCGGTCGAGAGCCGTGTGCTCGTGCCCGGCAAGGCCTACGACGGCTTCCGCCGCGTCCAGTGGCCCCCGCTCGACCCTGAGACAGGCCTGCGCAGGCCGCTCACGGTCGACTCGCAGGTTGCTGAAGCGATGAAGACGTCGCACGACCCCGTCAGCTGCATCGTGCGCATCTCGCTCTCCGTTTTCTCTCTCCACTGGCCTGTCCCCTAATCTCCTCGACACCACCGCACTCGCAGGGCCTCGTCTACCCGCTCATCCTGCTCGCCAAGATCTGCAACGCCGGCCTCTCGCGCTGCGAGCTCACGACGCTCGACCGGCCCGACGACCCCGGCAACGTCCCCTGGGTCGGGTCCTCACCCGCGCCCTCGCCTCCGACCGGGTCCGACCAAACCACAGGCGGCGGCATGGCCACTGCCGTCCCCGTGCGTCCGCGCGCCGTCCTCCGGGGCCGCAAGCTGTGCGTCCTGCTCTCGCTCGGCGCCGCCTTCCTCGACCAGGTCGCGCCGACGCCTGCGCACCCGGCTGCCGTGCACGCCAAGACGCTGCGCCTCATCATCAAGGCCGGCACGTGGGGCCAGGAGCTCGACATGGCCACGGCGCAGAAGCAGAAGGAGGCGTACGAGCGGGGCGCGTGGCGCGAGGGCGGCGTGGGACCCAAGGGCCCGGCGGACAAGGCGACCAGCCAGACGAGCAGCGCGGCACAGCTGCTGTCGGCTATCCTCGCGCAGGTGTCGCCCGCGACGCCGGGCAGCAGCGTCTGCGGAACGGCGGCAGCGGCGGTCCCGGCGACACCGTGCAGCTGCACTGCGCGCGACAGCGGGCCCACTGAGTCGGCCCCTGCGTCGACCGTCGCATCGTCTGCGCCGCTCCCGTCGCCGCCCACGCTCGCTGGGTCGATGTTCCACTCGTTCGGCCAGTCGGCCCACAGTGACGCGGGCTTTGGGGCCTTGCCAGCCGCGCCTTCGAGCAGCGCGGCGGGGATGTTCCCTGCGTCGACGTGCAGCAGCGGCTCGACGACGACGTCGTCCGCACTGTACCCCTCGCCGCCTCTCGCCCCTCCGCAGCAGCAGCAGATGAGCTACGACTTCTCGACCGCTCCCCGGCCGACCTCGTCGCAGCCGCAACCCCAGCAGCACTTCCTCGGCGTCCCGACCCCGACCTCGTTCCCCGCTTTCCAGCCCTTCTCGCCCAGTGCAGGCTCTGCCGCCGGTGTCGGCGGCTTTGGCGCGCTTGAAGCTGGCACTGGCCTCGGCATGGAGGTCGACTCGGAGGCGCTGGGCGCGCTCGATTGGTCGGCGCTCGAGAAGCAGCTCGGGATGGAGAGCGGGAGCCTCAGCCAGGGGTTCGCGGCTGGGGTCGTCGGGGAGGGCGGCAGCCCGTCACTGGCTAGGACGGCACCGCCAGGGGCCGCGGATGGATCGCTCGACTGGATGGAGAGCCTCTGAGGGAGCGTGCGAGGGCGGGGTCAGTGCGTACGGGAGTCAGTCCTCTCCCCGCCGTCTGTGTGTGGGCAGCTTTCGCTAGAAGTTCTCTGTGGTGCCTCTGTGGTGTACTGGCCGCGTCCCGTAGTCTGCCCGTAGTCTGTCCTTTCGCGACGAATGCAGGGCATCCGTCGTCGTACGGGTTCGAGTCGTCCCCGTGCGCATGCGAGCTGCTGCTCTGCTGCCTTTTCTCGAGGCAGGCTGGCTGGATGCGCTTGAGCGTGAAGTTGAATGCTTTAGAAGCCCATTCATGGCGGCCACAGCTCGTACGAAGCTGCGAGGCTCATGACTCTGCTGTCATCGCTCGTCAGAGTCTCCTGCTTCCCTCGACGTGCCTCGACCTCTCGACTGTAGCTCACAGCAGCGCAGTCATGACCGGCGCACCTCCACCGCCACCGCCTGGCTTCCCTCTGGCCGGCGTGCACGCCCTGCCCCCGGTCCCGCCGCCCTGGACCGAACACAGTGAGTCCGCCGCCGACTTTGACGACCACGGCCTCGCAAGGGCCGTGACTGCGCGAGACAGCGTCAACCAACTACTGGTACACGCTGTGCACCGCTGCATAGGCAGGCCCGCACTCGTGGTGACAAGGAGACGTCGGCTCGAACCGAGGCGAACTCTGGCGCTCGCAGCCCAACGCCGTCGCGTGCGCGGTCACGAGCATGGGCACGGCTACGAGCAGCTCACACTTGACTCTCGAGGCGCACGCTACACAAAGCAACGGCATCCCTAAGCTCTGGGACCGCCTGCTGACCGCCCCTGCTCCCCTCCCACCCACTCGCCCTCGTTTTGCAGAAGCACCCAACGGCGCGCCGTACTGGTTCAACCCCATCACCAACGTCTCGACCTACACTCGCCCAGTCGCCCCTCCCCCACCGCCCGGCTTCCCCGTCGCCGGCGCTCCTCCCCCTCCTCCTGGCTTCCCCGTCGCCGCACCCGCCGGTGGCGCCCTCCCGCCCCTCCACTTCCCCGGCGGTGCGAGCACTGCACCAGTCCCCGCCGCCAAGAAGGAGAAGAAGGAGAAGCCCAAGGAGAAGCTCCCCATCGAGGGGTCCGACTGGATCCGCGTCACGACCAACAAGGGCAACGTCTTCTTCAACAACAAGCAAACGCGCGAGAGCGTGTGGACCGTCCCCGCCGAGATCATGGAGCAGGTCGAGGCGCTCGAGCGCAAGGAGCGCGAGGACAAGGAGCGCGTCGAGCGCGAGGAACGTGAAGAGCGCGACAAGGCGATGGCGGAGGCGTCGGCGGCGAGCAAGAAGCGCAAGGCAGAGGACGATGAGCCTGCTGCTGCTCCCGTTAAGGCGGGCGTGGCGGAGCCAGAGGATACGGCGGCCGTCGAGGACGACGACGAGCAAGAGCGCGGAGAGCTTGACCTCGAGATCGAGGGCGCGGGCGACGGCGCTGCCATCGGCGTCCCCGAGGAGGCCCCGCCCGCAGCCGTACCCGCCACCGCACCCGCGCCGGACCCTGCGGCGTCCGACGAGCCGCCCAAGAAGAAGAAGAAGACCAAGGCCAAGGTCGTCGCGTCGCTCGAGGACCTCGCCGACGAAGACTGGCAGCGCTCGATCGCGGCGCAGATGGCCGAAGAGGCGGCTGCAGCTGAAGCGGGCGAGCCGCAAGGCGGTGACGAGGCGGTCGCGGGAAGGAAAGAGGACGGGCCGGCGAGCGAGGATGCGCGCGCGCTGGCGCAGCGGCTCGAGGTCAACGCGATCGAGGCGGCGGCCATGTTCAAGGTGGGCCCTGTCTCCTCGCCTCTCCCCACTGTGGCGCTCGAGCTCACTCTGACACTTCGTGCAGGTCCTGCTGAGCGAGAAGGACATCAACCCGATGGCACCGTTCGAGAGCGAGCTGGCCAAGCTTGTCAACGACCCGCGGTACCACGGTGCG
The DNA here is from genome assembly GCA_006352295.1 of Rhodotorula diobovata. NCBI lineage: Eukaryota > Fungi > Basidiomycota > Microbotryomycetes > Sporidiobolales > Sporidiobolaceae > Rhodotorula > Rhodotorula diobovata. The sequence continues at coordinate 5,397 of SOZI01000169.1, read as the reverse complement.
TCGCTGTCTTCCTCTTAGTGTGCTCTGACAACACTCTGAAGACGAGCCTTCCCGCGCAGCCGTCAAGAGCACCCGGGAACGCCGCGACCTGTTTGACGAGTTTTGCAAGGAGAAGATCCGCGAACAGCGTGCGGCAAAGAAAAAGGCGGCGGCGAGTGGCATCAAGGTCGACGTGCGTCTTCTCTTGGTCCTGCACCCTCACACCCGGACAAATCGCTCACGCCATCCTCGTCCTGCAGCCCCTAGTCGCCTTCCGCGCCCTCCTCTCGTCGACTGTCACGTCGACACGGACCCACTTCAGCGACTTCAAGCGCGCGCACCAGAAGGACGCGCGGTACCGCGAATTCGGCAAGACCGAGGGCGACCGCGAGAAGGAGTTCAAGCGGTACCTGCGCGACTTGGGCGAGCGCAAGCGCGAGGCGGCAGAGAAGGCCGAGCGCGAGTTTGGCGAGATGTTGCGCGAGGACGGCGAGATTCGGCCGGGCGACAAGTGGGCGGATGTGCGTGCTGCGTCCGTTTGTCGCTCTCCTGCGCGTCCTCCCAGCTGACACGGCCGCTCGACGATGCAGGTCAAGAAGCGTCACGCCTCGGATGCGCGATACAGCGCTGTCAACTCGTCGTCGCTCCGCGAGCAGCTCTTCGGCAAGCACCTCGCCGCGCTCGCCTCGGGCGGCGCGCCCTCGTCGTCGAGCAAGGGCACTGCCGCTGCCCCAGCTCCGACCACGAAGGAGGACAAGGCCGCACGGGCAGCAGCGTCGCTCCGCGAGCGCGAGGAGCGCGTGAGGGCGGAAAAGGCACGCGCCGAGCGGAGTGCGAACGTCGCAAGGGGCGCCCTGGGCAAGGAGGAGGCGGAGCGCGAGTTTGCGCAGCTTCTCATTGACGCTGTCCGAGACCACAAGGTGCGCCTCTCAGCTTTTCTGAGCTTCGAGGCTGGCGCTGATCACATGCCCCGCGCCCAACAGGCCCGCTTTGAGGACCTCGCGCCGTCGCTCTCGCGAGACCCTCGCTTCGACGGCCAGGCGCTGCACCCTTCTGACAAGCGCCGCCTCTTTGAGCAACACCAGCAGAAGCTGCACCGCTCGCGCGTCGCCGACGTCGAGGCCCTCTTTGCGGCACACTCGCCCAGGCTCACCACCCCCTTCCACGACGTCCTCCCCGCCATCTCTTCCGACCCGCACGTGTCGCGCCTCGTCGGCAGCGACTTTGACGCGCTCGAGGCGCTCTACGAGCAGTGGCTCGCCCGGCGCACGCAGCGCGCGCGAGAGGACTTCTCGCAGATGCTGCGCGAGAGCCCGATCCTCGAGCATTGGGGCCGGATGCGCAAGCTGGAGAAGAGGGAGAAGGTGGCGCTCATTGGGCAGGAGGGCACGCGCAACGACGAGTCGGACGACGACGAGGCCGACACGCGCGAGATGGCCGAGCAGATCGACCTCAAGGCGATCCACGCCGTGCTCAAGGTGCGTGGTTTCCGCCTCACCTCCCTCTTTTGTCCACACCTGTCTGACGGCTCTGCCACACGCAGAACGACAAGCGGTACCTTGAGTTTGACCACGTCCCCGAAGAGCGGGAGCGGTGGGTCGAGGAGTACACCGAGAACCTGGCCGCGCCCAAGGCGACCGTCCACCAGCGCGACTGAGCGACTGCGTGCGGACGAGGAGGGATGCAACATGCAGTCTGTTCTTGATTCGTGCTCTTTCGCGCACGGCATCGGACGAGCGCAAGCGAGAGACAGCTACGAGCTACAGGGACCACAGATGCCGCGGTGCGGCCCGCGGCCGGTCTCCACCCGTGCGTCGCGTCCCCCACTCTCGCTCTCGCCGCCGCATCTCCGGCCTGTGGCTGCTCTCGTCATGTACAGGCGCGTGAGCTAGAGTGAGCTGCTTGATGTCCCTACTTAGCTCAAGACCGTGCCCTCCGCGCCCCTGGCAGGGTCCCCGGGGTGTCCCCCGATCGGCTTTCGCAGCTTGACCGGTTTCGGACCGGTTGGGCGGCACTCTTCCTCCGCCAGCACTTGCCGACCGGTGATGCCGGTCGGGGACTGATTCGCAGCTTGCGTTGAAGAATCTCGACTGTGGGGCATCGTGGGGGCCCGACACTCCTCCCCCCAAGCTCTTCCTCCCCGTCGCTCTTCTCCTCTCAAGCTCCTCATCCTCCCCCAACCGCTCTTGTTCTCTCGCCTCCGAATCTCGAGATGCGGACCTCGTCTGCGCTATTGCTTCCGCTCGCGCTCGCCGGCTCGACGGCCGCCGCTGCCGTCAAGTCGAGCGCGTGCTCTGACCTGTGGGACAAGGCGCCAAAGCTCCTCGACAGCCTCGAGGTCTACATTGCCCGGGACTACGCAGGCGCGTCGCTCAACCGATCCACTCGAACGGACCGTTCCAGGGACTGACGGTCTCTCGAGCAGACGGCACCAACCTCACCACCAACTGGTCGACCCCGGCTTACCCGCAGCCTGTCCCCGAGCTGCCCGCCTTCTGTCGCTTCGGGGCGTACATCCATACGTCCAACTCGTCGAAAGTACGCCCCTGCGTGTGCGTGAGCTGTGTGTGATCCGTGCCACGCTGACCTTCTTTCTCCCGGCGGCCCCGCGCAGGTTCAGTTCGAGGTCTTCCTCCCCCACGACTGGAGTGGACGCTTCGCCGTCGTCGGCAACGGAGGCGATGCGGGCGGAGTGAACTTTCCCGACATGTGGGGACCCATCAAGAACTGTGCGTACCGTGGCGGGCTCGTCCCAGGCGAGCAGGACTGACTCGTTCGCGCTGCAGACAAGATGGCCGTCGCTTCGACCGACACAGGACACAACGGTCAGTGTGCCCCGAGATCAGAGCTTGACACACGTCTGCGGAGTGGGACTCACACCGTCGATCCGCAGGGACCAGCGGCGACGGCACGTTCGCCCTCAACGGGCCCGAGACGCAAATCGACTTTGGCCACCGCGCCGTGCACCTCACGACCGTCTACTCCAAGGCCATCGTCAAGGCATACTACGGCAAGAAGCAAAAGTCGAGCTACTGGATCGGGTGCTCCTCCGGCGGCAAGCAGGGGCTCAAGGAGCTGCAGACCTCCCCCGACTCGTTCGATGGCGTGATTGCGGGAGCGGCGGCGTGCGTCCTTCCTGCTTTCACTCTGTGCCTTCGTGCTGACGACTATGGTCCTCCGCAGTCAATGGTGGACTCACGTACGCGTCCCGCTCGCCTGCCTCGCCCCGCTCGGACCGCCCGCTGACCTCGCTAACCGCTCCATCTCTCTCCCTCTTCTTCGCTCCGTCAACCACCTTGCGTCTCGCTTCTGGCTTCTTTGCTACAGCTCAATGCCCAGACCTACCGCATCAACGCGATCGTCAACGCCCTCGACTCGCCGGGCTACCTCAACACGTCGGACTTCGCCACGATTGGCGCGCACGTGCTCAAGCAGTGCGACACTCAGGATGGCCTCGAGGACGGCATCATCACCAACCCGCGCGCGTGCAACCCTGACCTCCAGCAGCTGTCGTGCGACGCGCCGGGCGCCAACTCGACGAGCTGCCTGAACGCCGAGCAGATCACGACGATGTACCGCATCTGGGCCGACTACCACAAGGAGACGTCCGGCGAATTCGTCTTCCCTGGCTTTGAGCACGGCGCTGAAGGACTCGCGGGCTTCTCGGTCAACGGCAAGCCGTACGGCCCTGGGTGCGTCTCGCTCGCTGCGCTTGCTCCCGACCGCGTGCCCGACTGACGCCTTTGCGATAGTCCCGACTTCTTCAACTACCAGGTGCTCAACAACACTGAGGTCGGCACGTTCAGCGCCAACGCAACCGAGATGGACCGCCTGATTGACATCGCCGACAAGACTGACCCGGGTGCGCCGTCTTCGTGGCTTCCCGTCTGCAGCCCGCGCCTCGTACTGACGCCTCGGCGGTTTGCAGGTCAAACGAACGCCATCGACCCCAACATCAAGCCGTACCTCAAGCGCGGCAAGCTCCTTACCTACGTCGGTGCGTGGCGAGAGAGTCCCTTCGCCTCCGTCGGCCAAGCTGACGAGCCTCGCCGCACTTCCCAGGACTCGCCGACGGTCTCATTCCCTCTGGCTCAACGATCTGGTACTACGAGCAGGTCCGCAAGGCGCTTGGGTACCCGCAAGACCTTCACGACTCGTACCGCCTCTTCACCAGTGCGTCGCTTCCTCGGGCCTTCACCGTTGCGGGCGCGGCTGACCAAGCTTGGGGACGCTACAGTGCCAGGAATGGGTCACTGCCGGGGAGGACCTGGCGCTTTCAAGTGAGTCGCCTGTCCCCACGACCACCGCTTGCGCACCTCGCGTCTTCCTGGTCGCTTCCCGCTCCCGGGCGTGCCATAGCCTCGCTCTTCTCTCCTCTCCCCTCACTGGCCCACAGAGCTCTCGCGCGACATCCTGACACTCCCGCTTCTTCCTCCCTCCCAACAGCTTCGGCGGACCCGGCCAGCGTCCGCTGAGCCTCGGCGGCGCCTCGACGAGTTCGACTTTCGACAAGAAGCACGACATGGTGCTCGCCATGATCGACTGGGTCGAGAACGGTGTCGCCCCGGACGTCATCATCGGGGCCAAGTACGTCGGCGACGACAAGCGCAACGGAACCTTGCTCGAGCGCCCTCACTGCGTGTGCGTCTCCTCCAATCTCCGCTTGCCAAACATCGCTGCGTTGTCGCTGACGCGTCCTGCTCGACCTCAGCCACCCGAAGCAGGCGACCTACATCGACGGTGATGCCAACTCGGCGAGCAGCTTCCGCTGCGAGGACATCGCGTGACCGGCTTCCCGATTGCAGCGCCGTTCGCAGATTCAACTTCTCCCTCCTCTCCTTGTGCTCCCTTCCTCTCTCTCTCTTTGGTGATCGAGTTTTCTGGCGTAGGCGAAACGTGCTCGGGTTTCTGTTCGACGGCACCGCGCGCCTCGTGCGGTGCGATGCAAGTAAAGGAGGGGAGCCCCCGCCTCTCTTCTCATTCTTTTCGCGCTGCACCTTTCAAATCAGACGCATCGCACGCAAGAGAGCGAGAGCAGCGACTTTGCAGAGTGAGAGTAAACGTGAAGGGGACGGCTGGTCTCTCTCGAGACGACTGGACGGTGCCGAGCGAGCGACGTGAGCAACTAGA
>SOZI01000168.1:248-41460 GCA_006352295.1 Rhodotorula diobovata | reverse complement strand
CGACCCAGAAGCGGATACGCTCTCCAGACGGAAGGCTACTGCTCCCAGAGTATTAGCACCTGGCTTGGACATCGTCCCCGCCCTCACCAGCTCTGCTAACCCTCCCCATCCCTCGCTCATCCTCATCAGCCTGGACTCGCGTCTGACCCCGATTCCTCCTCGACCACCGCATGGGCACCTTTGGCTCGGCCAGGCAAGCCATCTGCGGCCCTGCCACGTGTCGCTAGCCTCGGCGCACGCGCTGCAGCTTGCGATGCTCGCGGCGGGAAGACGGGTGCCACCTCGGCAGGGGCAGAGGTCCTCCCACGGGGAAGAACGGAGACTTCGAGGGTCACGCGCGGCAGCAGTCGTCGAAAGGTCAACTGCAGCACAGGCGGCAATCGATCGCCGGCCGCCGTAGCAGCCGAGGCGCTGATCCGCGCGCTGACCCGCCTTCGACTCGCTCGCTCGCACGACAAGTTCTCCTCTCAGCTCGCCTGGCTCGAATCGACTCCCACTGCACGAGACTGGGTTCTGCTGACAGACAGCCGACTCTGGCCTCCTCTCACCTGCATCGTGCGACCAGCGTGGTGCTTTGACGACGCGCTGGGACATCCCGCGACCGACGAGCCCCTGTGCTCGAGATTCGCCACATCGCTGTCTCTCGCCGACGCTATCGCACGTATTCTAGCTGCTCGATCGTGCGACGAGCCTACCCCGCCCCTCGGCGCTTCCGATCTGCGGCGGGCCCTCGACAGACTCGGCGGTGGCAGCAGCGGCCAGGCCCTCTCGCGCGCGCGTCCGCCTCTTTCACCTTTCGCTCCTCGTTTCTCACGCTCATGCCAGGCGGAGTCTCAGCAGGCCGCCAACTCATCAGACCGTTGCGCCCGACAACCGTGCACCCTCTACCACCGACTGCCCCTCGCACGTGGAAAGCACACACTCACCCGCCCGCCGTTCGACGAGCGGCGCTGCAGTGTCCCAAGACGGGCGAGAGAGAACTGCCTTTGGAACAAGTCGTTCGCAGGAAGCGTCTACACGCGCGCATGCGTCAGCGCTCTCCGCGCCGCGAGCGAGAGGGAAGACGAGCGGAGGAGAGGACGAACCGGAACGACGTGCCCCCAGTGACCTGCCGGGCGAAACTCCGGGAGCGCCTGCGCAAAGTAGCCTGCCTGAGGAGAGGAGAGCCGCCAGGGGTCGGAGAGGGGAGAGGGCGTCAGCGACGCGCCCAGGCACCGCACGGACCGGGGAGGGATTTCGAGAGGAGACCCACGACGACATTCGCGTCAGGCAGCTGCGTGTAGCCCGCCTGGTACGCTCGTACTCGTTTAAGGATGTCCTCGCAATGCTTGACGCGGCGCAGCTGCCTCTCCTCGGGCATCTCGGCGAACCGCACCGCGGACGCTGCCCCCTCGAGCACGGCGCGCACCGCCTCGAGGTACACGACGGCGTGCTCGGCCTCGACGTTGCCCGAGTAGAGTGCAGTGACCTCCGACAGGTCCTGGATGCACTGCTTGCGCCGCTGCAAGGGGGCGAAGAGCTTGGGGTCCTGCAGCACGCCCAGGAGCTCCTGGATCTGGTGCTCCGGCCTGTCAGCTATCTCGGCGTCCGCGCAACAAAGGTGATCACACGGAGTGAGAGCGGCGCACCAAGGGCCCAGCACGGGGGAGCGTGTGGGACGTTGCGTGTTCCTTGCACGCCTCGAAGAGCATTTGCCGCGCCTGGTTGACGGCCTCGTCCTGCTGGTCGAGCGGAAGCCCCTCGAGGTGGAGCTGCCCGATCGGCTTGCCGAAGTGCGGGTGGCCTGGTGGCAAGTGCGGCTGCTCGAAGGCCGAACGGGTCTCCTTCAGCAGTGCGAGGTCGGCCGTGCGGTCACCGTTGAGGGCGTTGAGGTGCTCAGTGCAGATTTCCTCGAGCTCGACGACCTCCTGACGGTGTTCCTTGAGGACGCCCACGGGCTCGTGCGACAAGGACTCGAGCTCCGCGAGCGACACCCGGGCGAGCTCGAGGTCCCTGCGCGGCCCCTCGTACGGCTCGGTGTGGGCGAGAGGGATCGAGTAGAGGGCGATGAAAGCGTGGAAGAAGCCGCGAATGACGGTAAAGGCGGGGCGGCGAACCAGTTGCTGATGCCCTCCTGGCGAAAGCCGCTCGCACATGGCCTGGAAGCTGACCTGCTTGGCGGCAAGCGTCAGCGGAAGTGATCCGCAGAGAGGATCTCCAAGGACGCACGTTCTCGGTGTGGCCCGGGTTGCTGCGCGACATGCAGTAGTCGCCGAGCAGGAGGTCGAGCCCTTCCTCGAGCTCAAAGTGCTGGAAGCCGCCCCAAGTCTCGCGGAAGCGGACGATGGCGTTCTCGATGCCTTGGTTATAGTTGTGGACGGCGCGCGCGTGTCGTGACCTCTCGCTGCCGTCGTGCAGGAGGCGAACGCTGAGGCTGCCGTTGGGTTTCTTGAGCCAGGTGTAGGCGGCCTGGAGCTGCAGGAAGAGCGGGTCGTTCGGGTCCGCGGGCGGCGCCAGGAGCGCTGTTGAGCCGACGCCTTGCATCATTGGGAGGGTTGGAGATGGCGAGAAGGCGAGCAAGAAGCGGAAGGGAAAGGCGAGGTCGAGAGCGCGGCGAGCGCAGGACGACACCGCACGGAGGTCTGCGGCGAGCCGAAAAGCGTCCGCGGACAGGAGTGAGCACCTCAGAGGTGCGTGCGAGCTGATTCGAAGCTCCTGAGGGCATGCTCTTTACTGAAGCGGACGGGTTGCGCTGCGCTGCGCTGGTGGACAGTGCCCTCCTGACGGAGCGCCGTCGACGGCACCACGTGCTCGCAGGCGTTCAAGCGCAGACCAGGCTGCAAGCGTAGCAGCGCACACGCCACGTCGTCTCCTGAGTGAGCGCGACGCACAGGGGCGTCGAGGCGACGGACAACTCGGAGGTACGCGGGCGCGCGCGCGCGCGAAGAGGAGTCAAGGACGGGTGGGATGGGCCTGAGATGCAGGCGCTGGAGGGCGCGAGCTACAAGCGGAAGCGACAGCCCTGTCGAGCAGCAGGGGAAGTGAGGCGCGGGAGGGAGAGCCCGGCCCGCCAGACCGGTCGCTCGGTTTTGCGCCCAGTCGAAATCCCTCGTCTCATCGGCGGCTCAGTACAAGTCGAGTGGCTTGTCATGGGCTTATAGAGGCTTTGAAGGAAGCTGAAACTCGTCCTAACAACTCGCTGAGCCAGTGGACAGGGGTTGTCTCAGCGCCAACCACAGCCGTCGCCCGCGCCCGGCGCCCTTCGCTCGACGCTCCCTCTCGCCCCTCCCCCACCCCGCACGCCCGCCCCTAGCCATGTTTGCCCGCTCGTCGCTCGTCGCTGCCCGCGCTGCCGCCCGCCGCTCGCCCGCCCAGGCCCGCGCCTTCCACGTTGACAGTGCGTTGCCCCCCTCCTCCCTCGTCTCCTCGTCTTCCCATCGCCGGCCGAGACTGCACACGTCCTGCTCGACTCGCTGAAGAGCCAGTACTGATCCCTCCTGCCTCCTCGGTACAGACGTCATCAACAACACGACCCCCTTTGGTCCGTCGCCGCTCTCTCTACGCCCCCTCCCCGCCTCCTACCTTCGCCGAGATGAGACGCCGGGAGGCGCCGCACGACAGCACCGGAGCTGACTGCGCCTGCACACATGCAGACCAGACCAACGGCACCAAGCTCGCCATCTACATGGTCGCCTTCTTCGGTGGCGGATTCAGCATTCCCTTCCTCGTGCGTCTTCCCTCGCTCCCTTCCCCTGCTTCAGCGGGAGAGACCCGTGCTGACCTCTGCCGTGTTGCGAACGCGTCAAGGCCTCGTACGTTCCGCTGTGACCTCGGCCGCCCCAGTACTCGGCTTGCGCTCCCCCAGCCGAGCACCCGCTGACGTGCCTCTGCCCCGCTCCCTCCCCTCCCTCACCTCGAATCGTGGCCGCCCCGCTGTGCGAACGCACCCGCACGCCACACAGGGCCTACCAGATGTGCGTCCCCCACTCGAGCTCGTTCCCGACCTCGCATGAGGCCCGTCTGACCCCGCTCTCTTGTCCTGCTCGCTCCTCCCGTCCGCAGCCGCAAGGCGTCGGCATAAGCGGATGGCCTTCGTGGGTGGCTGTTATGGGGTGGAAGTGTCCCTATGCAGGGGTGGTAGCGCGAGTGGACGTTGCATCGCTGGCTGGCGTCGCCGTGGCTTGGTTCTCGCGCGTGCTCGACGAGAGATGGTCGTGAGGCCGAGGCGAAAGCGGGCGCGAGTAGGGGCGCTTTGTCTATGTCGGCGAGAATATGGCGAGCTGTGTCTGCATGAGAGCTCCGTGGTTCGACTTGTTGGTGATGTGTCGCCGCTTGGCTCGTCTCGCCCGTCTCCGCTCTCCAGCCTCGTCGCCCTCTCGGCTCTGTCGGTCCTGCTGTATTCAGCCAGCAGTACACACACAGGCACTAGCAGGCTACGCGCTCCACTGCCGCACCAGCGCCCCCGCGCGCCGTCCACGTCATCCGCCCCACCTCGCCGCTCGCCGTCGTCACCGCCGTCAAGCCCCCGGGGCCATCCAGGCAGCACAAGATGGGGACCGAGCAAGACCCACTCGAGCTCACCCTCCAGCTCGCGACCCACCCGGTCCTCGCGACCCCGCTGTCGCGCTCCCTCCGGCTCGCTCGCACCGCCACCATCCTCGACCTCAAGCGCCGCATCCGCCAGCAGTGGGACGGCAGCCCTGTAGAGGAGGGTGTCACCGTCACAAAGGGCGCCAGGGTCCTCAGGGACCAGGAGACGCTCAAAGAGGCGTTCGCCGACGAACTCGCCGTGCGTTCGCTCCTCCTCCTCCTCCTCGCTCCGTGGGCTTCTCTCACGACTGACCGTGGTCTCTGCAGACTACGCCCGTCCCACCCCTCGCTCTCAACGTCATCGTCCGCCCCTCGGCCTGGTCCACTCCCTTCACCGCCACCCCAGCTCCCGCTGCGAGCCCCCTCGTCGACGCCGTCGCTTCTCCTCCCGAGCTCACTCGGCCCGCCGCGCCCTCTGAGCCTGAGCCCGCGTCCTCGGGTACAGGTGCCGCAGGCCCTTCTCCCGCGGCCGGCGGGTCAGGCTACACGCCCGGCTACCTCGACGCCGCCCCGCCCCCGCCCGCCGCGCCCCTCCTCACTTCCCCGACCCCGAGCGGCGGCTCCGGCGCGGGCACCACGACCGCCTCTGCCTCTGCCGCGGCCCCAGGCGCCGCAGGCCCCTACGTGTCGTACCTCTCGCACCTGCAGCGCCTCGTCCCGCTGCAGCGCGCCCTCCTCCTCCTCAACCTGCAGAAGGCGCACGCGCACTACGCCGCGCTGCTCGCCGCGGGCGAGGGCGGGGGCCTCGGGGAGGTTGAGGACTTGCTGAGGGACGTTGGGCTCGGCGAGGTGGTCGAGGAGAGGGTCAGGCGGGAGGAGAAGGAGTGGGAGGAAGGGCGGGAGAGGGCGAGGGCAGAGGAGGAGGAGTTCAGGGTCGTCCAGATCGGGTGCGTCCGTCCTTTGCCTCACCACACATGACAGCTCACACTGAACGAGAGACACTTGCAGTGGCCTCCCCTACCTGCTGCACACTCCTCCCGCGCTCCTGACGCGCGCGCCATCTCGCCCTCCCCCCTCCCTCGTCCGCGCCCGCGCCATCCACGCCCACCTCACCACCATGCTCCAGCTCCTCGTCACCCTCGCGCCCGCGGCCCCCTCGATCGCGCACGGCCGGACCCTCCCAACACGCCCCTCGCCCGCGGCCGTCGCCGCCGCGCAGCAGGTCCTCGCGCGCGCTGGCGCCGGCGCCGGCGCGGGCGGAGCAGCGGGCCTCGTGGGCCCCGGAGCCGACCTGCCCGCGCCGAGGCGCCGCGCCACCCTGAGCGTCATCATCAACCTCGAGGCCGTCTTTTCGCTCCTGGTCCCGCTCCTCCTCCTCAGCGTCAAGCTCGCGTTCCTCCTCTGGCTCTTTGGCCGCAACGCCTCGCCGTCCAAGCGCTTTGCTCTCGGCGTCATGGCCGTCTTGTGGGTACTCTTTGAGGGGTGGGGGATCTTGAGGAGGCGGCAGGCGCAGGGGAGGGAGAGGGAGAGGGCCGAGCGCGAGAGGCGCAGGGCCGTGCGCGCGCAGGTTCGCGCCCAGGGGGCTGGCGCTGGTGCTCCCGTCCCCGCTCAGGGAGCGGCGGGGGGTCCTGTCGCCCCCGCCGCCATCGCCGCCGCGGGGGGAGGTGCACCTCCCGCCCACCCCGCCGACGCACCCCGCCCCGCACGCGCCACCCGCCGTCGCCAGCCCGCGTCGCGCCTCACCCCCAAGTACTGGCTCAACACGCTCGCCGCCGTCGGCCTCGTCGCCGAGGCGCGCGAGCTCGGCCTCCAACCGCGCTACATCGCCGGCCGGCCCGTCTCGCCCCCCTCGCCCCGCCCGCCCGGCAGGGTCCACCGCGCCCTCCGCACCGTCGCCGTCGCGCTCGTCCTCTTCTTCGCGACGCTGAGCCCCGAAGTGGAGCGCAAGCGCCGCCGCGCGCTCGACAAGCGCGAGAGGCTCCTCGCCGAGCGCCGCGCCCGCGACGGGCGGGACCGCGTCGCCCGCGCGCAGCAGCTCCTCCGCGTGCAGCAGGGGGCGCTGCACCGCGCGCCGAGCGGCGTCGAGGTCGCCCTCACGAGCGAGGACGAGAGCCGCGCGGGGAGCAGGGCCGCGACGCCTGCACCGGGCCCGGGCGCGGCGGCGGTGGCGGGCCGCGAGGGGCGGTCGGGCGGCGCGCGCGAGGGGGAGGCGCAGCAGGCGCAGGAGAGCACGCCGGAGGAAGGCAGCGCGGGAGAGCGCCTCGAGATGGACGCGGCGGGGCTGAGGAGGCGTCGCATGGCCGCGCTGGCGCTGCGTGCGCGTCGGACGGCCGGCGCGGGGCAGGGAGGCGGAGACGCAGACGCAGCCGGAGACGGCGCAGCGGCAGGCCGTGCGCGCGTGCCTGACGCGGAGCTCTTCCGAGATGGAGGGAGCGACGCGTACGCGTCCCCGCGGGCGGGCGCGATGGGCCCGGCGCTCGGTCAGGAGCCGGTCGCCCGGCCTGAGGCGCCGCTACCGCCGCCTGTCGCCGCCGCCGCCGCCCCCGCTGTGCCTGTGCTCGCGCCCGTTGCAGGCGACGTCGCCGAGGTCGACCCGGAGGAGGAGGACGTTGCCTCTGCGTCAGGCGACGGCGCGTCCACCTCGGGGGACGAGGGCGTCGGGGGGGATGGAGACGGCGCAGCGGCCCGCCGGATCAGGCCTGCGCCGAGGGAGGGTGACGAGGTCGACGAGGTGGTGGCGCTTTTCTGAGCTGCTCGGTTCCAGTCGTGCGCATGCAATGCTTTCTCCGCTGTCGCATGCACGCTTGGAGACGGGCGCGAGGGAACCTTTGCGAGTCGCCGCTGCTTCTACTGTTCCGTATCGCTGCACTGCTACGACCGTCATGCGCCAAAAAGTCCACCTAGCGCCTGCGCTGGACGCGCTCGACCGCGTCCTGCGCGGCGGCCGAGAGCGCTCGCACCCCGACCATCTGCGGACGGTCGAAGGAGATTCAGCGTCAATTCCCTTCGGACACCGTGCGTGGTCGACGGTCACCAGTAGAGACGAGGTGAAAGGGCGACTACGCACGTCGGGCGTGTCGGCAAGCTCGCGCAGCATCGTCGCAAGGCCCGGGCGCTCGCACTCCGAGATGTCGTGGTCACGCTCCTGGTCGCCTGTGATCTGCTCGCGCTCGGGTTAGCTCATGAGCTCACAGAGTTCGGCGGTGGGCGAGGAGCGGGGCGCACGTGGAAGCTGCGGCGCTCAAACTTGGGCTTGAACGAGACCTCCATGGGGACGACGCCCTGCTCGTTTCGCCACTGTCAGCTCGCCGCCCGCTTCGACGAGCCACGGACGCGGAGGACGTACGCAGTTGTCCTCGCTGCGCATCGATCGGAGCGCGCAGATCTTGCGCGCCTTGCAAAGCGGCGTGTCGCACTTGGTCGTGTCGGAGAGGTGGCCACGGAGCATGCGCGACATGAAGAGCTGAAAGGCCGTTCTGCATTCCCTCTGGGTGTCAGCACGTACCATGATACTGCGTACAGCTCGACGCACTCGTCGGCCTCGAAATCTTCGGTGACGCGATGCCAGAAGCGGCCGTCGAGAGGCTCGCTCGCCGAAAGCGGCGGGTCGAGCATGGACCCGTAGCTCTCGCGCGCCGAGTAGTACGGCGTCCACTCAGGCTCGACCTGGAAAGCCGGTGACGAGCGATTCGCTGCGGTCGTAAAGCGAGTTAGCCGGACGTGTGGGTAAAACAGACGGAGGAACGCGAGACGCGCCAAAGACAGGCGTGAAGTCCCTGATCTCGTAGGTGTCAGGATCGACATCGTAGATCCTGAAGACCGGATGGCCCGACGCAGGGGTGAGTGCCCCGGCGATGTACGAAATGGCGTTGGCCGTCGAGGCAAGGCGGTTGGAATAGTCCGAGTAGCCTATCTCAAACTCGTCGCGGTGGCTGCGCGCCAGGCGTGAGTCGTATGCAACGCTCTTTGAGCGGAGGCCACGTACCTGTGACCGTAAAAGTGTGCCGCGATCGTGTTGTGGTAGCGCTGGAAGATTTGGTTGGCGTAGTTGGATTGGTCTCGCATCGAGTCCGTCTTGCCAAACGACATATGACCGACTGAGGGCCAGTCTATCAGTACTCCAGAGCCTGGAAGAGAGGCGAGGTGGCACGCACTGATCCAGGCGCGCTGTCCTGCCTGCTCAGCAAGGTCGAGCTCGCGCGCGAGCCAGGTCAAGATGCCGTTCGGGTCCCACACGGGCTTGTCCGAGTCGTACAGCCAAACTGTGTGACATTAGCAGTCAGCAGTCGTCATAGGCTAGAGAGGGGCAGGACAGAGAAGCGGTGACGCGCAGTTTTGCTTGTACCTGCGTGTTTGCGAAGGTCAATCTCGCTGAGCGAGGCGAGCGAGGGAGTGCAGGCAGCCCGGCACGCACCAGTAGTTGGTGTTGAGCGAGATGATCTTGAGGTCTGTACCGGGATGCACCGTCGCGTAACAACCGCTCATCATCCGCACCTGCTGGGCGGCGTCCTGCCCGATCCACTTCTCCCAGTCGCGCGCGGCGAGCTCAAAGACCCAGTCGGCCTCGGAGGCGTTGACAGTCGTCGAGCGAGGGAAGCCGTTGACTGGTGCGACGTCGCTGCAGGAGGAGAAAGGCTGAGTACGAATGCTGCGAGCGCAAGAGGCGAGGAGCGAGACCGACTGGTTGCCGAAGACAGGATATGAGCGACTCGGCAGCTCGTCATGCCAGCTGTGCATCTCTCGTTCGATCTTCTGCGGGGGTGCAGAAGGATTGCAAGTCAGTCAATCGAGCGAGCCGGCCTGAGGAGGCGCCGAATTACGGGCTGGTACGCCTCCCACACGGCGTCGTCCATGGCGTCGCCTGTGAAGATCGTGAACGACTTGTTTGCGGCGTATCTGTGAGAGAGCACCGCGAAAGTACTGCCTTGTCAGCTGGTGGGTTGGCAGACGAGCGCTGGGGACCAGGGCGCACTTGTCGACGGCTCGAAACATGCTCTCGAGGAGAGCCGGAGGCGAGTCGCACTGCAAACGAGGAGGTCAACAGGCAGGAAGCGATGCCTGAAAGTAAGTTGCGCACTCTCTCAGCGCCAAACTGCGTGGGCAAGCGTCAGCCAAGGGTCGTCCGCCTCGCTTGCGCGAGGGCCGCGCCAGGAGCGAATAGAAACGCACCGGTCCTGCGGGCGCTTTCGCGTACTCGCCCACGGTAAGAGGCCCATGGTTGCGACAGCAGATCACTTTGCTGCACTGCGAGTCGGAGCCCGCCTGTGGGTGAGCAAGCGGCGAGACGAGAGGTCAGTCTCAACTCCCCATGCCGCATCGAGCGAGAGAGCGTTGACGCACAGCGTACTCTCGGTCAACGTGCGTGTCGGTGATGTGCACCACCTGGAAAGGCGTCCGGCCATTCGAGACCCACTGCTTGGCGACGCGTCGACCGCCTGCTTCGCCTCGCCCCCGCAAGCCCGCCGCTTGAACGGCCTCCGGCGAGAGCGGGGGCTCGGTGAGGTTGACGATATGCGGAATTGTGTCGGGAAGCGGGCAAAGCCCAAAGATGGTCGCGCAGAAGCTGTTGAGCGCGAGCGAGCTGGGTCCGACGGAGCAAAGGTCGTGCGCGAGGATTGGCGCTTGCGTCCCAACCGCACCGCGGCAGACGTCTGCGTCTTGCACCTGGGAGCCCATACACAAGACTGGACGTCAGCGGGCGCGAAAAAGCAACGGGAAAAGACAGGGAGGGAGAGCGCACCCCGAGGCTCTCGCAAAAGCCCGTCGCGAGGTCGACAAAGCCCTCGTCGCCCATCTCTGCGAGCTGCTTCATCGGCAAGAGGAGAGCGAGACACCCCGCACACGACCCCGCGTACTCGATCTTGTCGACGGCGTCCGGGTCGAACGACAGGTAAAAACCGAGGGCAAGAAGGAGGGCGACGCAAAGCCAAGCGAGTCGAAGGTGGTGCTTTGTGCGAGTGCGATGCGGCCATGCCCCTGTCGCGTCCCAATCTCCCTTCCACTCGTGGTCGTTCGGAGACCGGGGCGGGAGAGAGCGGTCGGCTAGAGCCGACGGCGAGGGCGGAAGTTCGCACAAAGGGAGCGTGCCCGAGCGGGATTTTGACGGGTTCAAGGCGTCCCTCGCTCGTTCGACGTGTCGCCTGGATGCGTCGACATGACGGCGGAGGAAGGAAAAGCTCATCGCGAACGGCGCGTGCGCGAGTGGAGGTGGCTGCGTGGGGCGGCGATGAGCGACGCGGGGCCTGCGAGGCTGCTGAGGCCGAGGTCAGCTCGCTCGAGCACGCGAGTGAGGTGCGGGGGGTACGAGTGACAGGCAAGCGAGCGCAGCTTCGAGCAGAGTCGTCGAGAGGCCCCGCATCCGACAAGAAACAGGGGACGGGCCTCCTGCGAGAGGAGGCGCCGCTGACGGCGCCGCGCGCGGACGGGAGGGCTTGAGCGGGACAGGAGAGCCCGGAGAGTCCGGTCCGCACGCGCACCGCTGTGCTGGCCCGCGGAGGCGAGCCGATGCGGGGTCTGGTGCTGTCGGCGAGAGCGGGAGGAGGAGGAGAGCAAGCGGCTCGAGCGAAAGCGCTCGAACGCCGTGGAAGAGTGACGAGAAGCGTTTCAACAGGTGCGCCTTGGGTGCGCCCGAAAGAGAATAGCAGGCAGAGGCTGCACGCAGCACACCGGAGTCAGAGCAAAGAGAGGAGGCGAGAGGCGCCAGAGGCTCGCGGCGGAATCTCGGGGCTTGACCACCTCGGTGATTGCACGGCTGGAAGGTCGCTTCCCTGCGCTCGCTGCTGCTCCTCGAACTCTTATGATTGTGTATGACCGACACGACTTGGTATTACTCCAGTGTCAATTGTGGCTCAAGCGGGAAGAGGCCAGGCCAGGGTTTAATAGGAAGTATGTACGCTGCCGCGCTCGTTGTGAGCCGCGAGGAGACGAAGACAGAAAGATAAAAAAGGCGAAGCGGTGCAAGGGGGAGCGGGACCGACAGGAGAGAGACCTGCTCAGTCACGCTTAGAGGAGGACGGCGAGGCCACCGACGAGGGCGGCGAAGAGGCCGGCGGCGCCAGCCATCTGCTTGCCCGAGACGGCGCCGCTGGTGGAGGCGGCGAGGCCAGCAGGCGAAGCCGACGCGGAGGCCGCCTCGCCGGTGGCGGTGGTCTCAGCGGCCGACGACGCGCCGGAGGCGGCGGACGAGAGGGCAGGGATGGTGACCGACGTGTTCTGAGGGGTCGTGTCGATGATGGCCGGGCCGGCGAGGGTGTACTTGTCCTCAAGCGACGGGCCAGTGGTGACGACGACTGTGAGCAGGAGCAGAGACGAAGTCAGCGCTGAGGCCTCGAAGGGGCCAAGGAGCAAGCGAGCGCACCGTAAGTCTGGCCGACGGTGATGTTCTCGGTGGGGATCGGGCACGACCCGTCGTTCCACTCGGTGAAGGCAGCGTCAAGGCCGCTGCAGGCGCGAGACGGAGGACGAGGGTCAGCACGGGGCTCGAGCGAGGGGAGGACGACAGACGCGACGCACGAAGCAAATCCGCAGTACACGGTCTTGCCAGCCGGGACGGCCGAGGCATTGGCCGGGGTCACCTCAAGCGTGCCGCCGAGGGTGAACTCCGTCGTCGACACGTTGAGCGCCGACTTGCCCATGATGGTGGGCGCCGAGCCCTCCGGGCACGACTCGAAGAAGGCTGGTGAGGTCGGAACGTCGACGGTCAGCTTTGCGCTGCCATAGCGCAGGAATGCAGCAGAGAAAAGCTCGACGCACGGGTGACGATGGTCACGACGTTGGTCGCCGAGAGCGGGGTGTCGTTGGGCTGGGGGAAGGGCGTGTAGTGGTTGAGGAAGCGCACGAACGCGTTGTGACGGGCCTCGACCGTGAGGATCGAGCCAGCGGCGGTCACGTAATCGTCCTCGTGGATGGCACCGGCGGCGCCGAGGTAAGCCGACACACCGACGCCCTCGACGACTGGAGAGGGAGGAGAAGGAAAGGTCAGCTGGGCGACTCGGTGCGGGGCAAGGGCGAAAGAAGGGGCCGACGCACTCTGCGAGAGCGAGAGGAAGCTCTTGACGTCGGTGAGGGGGAACGAGTAGTTGCACGCCTCCACCGGGGTCGCACCGGCGGCCTTGAGGGCGGCCGTGAGGAAGCCGACGTGGGCCGACTCGTCGCGCGAGACCTGCTCAAGGAGCGGGTAAAGGCCGGTGTAGCCCGCAGCCTCAAAGTCGGCGGCGGTGAACTTCTCGAGGGCCATCTTGTACCAGACATCCTCGAGGTGCTGCGGGAGGGGGAGGAAGGAGAGGGGGAGCGGGAAGTGGGTCAGTGCACGGTCACGGGCAGGCGGGCGGGACGGGCACGCTCACCTCGAGGGTGAGGGCAAAGTTGAGGATGGTCGCGTCGTCGACACCAGTGGTGAGCGAGTTGCGCTTGACGAGCGAGTTGGAGCGCTTCTCGAGGCGCTGGATGTAGTTCTTCTTCATCAACTCGATGTCGGTGTTGGCCGGGACGGCGGCGGCGGTCGCAGCCGACGCAAAGGCGGCAGCGGCCACGAGAGACTTGACGAGCATGGCTGGATGCGAGTTGGGAGTGGGTGTTTGGGAAGGTCGGGCTGCGGGCGAGGTGGGGGAAGGTGAGGAAAGGAGAGAGAGAGGGGAGCGGGCGAGGACACTCGACGGCACGGGGCGATGCGATCTCGGTGGGACCCTTGAATGCAGTCAGTCAGCACGAGACGCACGACCGCCAGGCTCCCGCGCGGCACTGGGTCGTCGTTCGATGCGGCAGTCGCGGTTCACTCAAGTCTCAAGACCCCGACTCTTCCTGGCGATGGTGCGGAGCTCGGCGATCTTTGCTTCGGGTCCTTCTCACCGAGTGCCTGCCTCGTCGAATCGACCTCCCTGATTGGGTCTCCCCTTGCGCAGGACCAATCCCCCGCTTCGATCTCGACCCGCCGTAATGAAATCGGGGGGTCTAAAAGGGCTTGACCGCCGGGGCGTGCCTGGCCGGGGCTGTCCGGACTGTCCCCCATCCGCGCCTTTGCCAGTGTGCAAGTGCGTCAGCGACTCAAACGCCAACCCTCCTTGACGCTCGTACGACTCGGCGAGAAGGCTCGGAGGCTCGGACCGCACGCCGGCTCGAGCATCGAACGAGGCGGCGACGCCGAATCCAGTCGTCGCCGAGCATCGTGCTCCCTGCCCTCCCGGTTCGAGCGAGCCATGACAGGCCTGGAGCTCAGACGTAAGCGGTGCGGGTTGCCAGAGCGTCACTGTCGGTCGTGCAGTACATACAACGGGGGTACAGCGAACAGAGGGAACGCATACAGGGACGGTCGGGAGCGTCGGTGTGTGTGGGGGGTCGCTGGGTGGGGCGTCCAAGGGGAAGGGTCCAGGCGGAACACCGGTCGGGAGAGACGCGCGTCAAAGTTGCGTGGCCGCCCTGCTCGACCGGCTTGTCCAAGGGGCCGCCGTCTGACGCGCGCGGCCTCAAAACATGCCAAACAAACCGCGGCGCGAGTCTTGCTGGGCGCCGCGTCGGGGGTTCTGCTGCTGCGCCTTGTCGCGCTGCAGCTTGACGAGGCTGTCGAGCTTGTCGGCGACCTATGCAGGAGGAAAGATCGTCAGCGCAACTCGTATGCCACGCGCGAGAGAGGGTTGTCCTGCAAGGCGGCTAGACAAGAAGGTGGAGGCGACGACGCACCAATTCGAGCTTCTCCTTCCTCTCTTGCAATGCGAGGTGCTTGGCGACCGCAGGGTTCTCGCGCGCAAAGCGCAGTACCTCCGCGCGGTCGAGGTCATGTGACAGGCGGTTGTCGAGGTCGCGAGGGAACTGCATCGGGGAGACAGAGGCGTCAGCTTGAGAAGGCGGGGGGAGGGTCACACGCGAGCGCCTGACCTGGTAGAAGAACTCGACAAGGAGCTCGATCTGCACCAACAGAGGCGATAAGAGCGTGAGCACCAGGGCGCGATCGGTCAAACGGAGGGCGGAGGAACGCACGTTGATAAACTGCACCGCCGTGCTCGACAACTTGTCGGCGACGACGTCGAGGAAGGCTTCTGGACAGAAGGCCTTCTGCTCAGGACCGGCCTTGCACCGTCTCGACTTGAGCGCGAGGACACGCAGCCGCAGGATGGACGATCGCGACGAGAGGAACATGGCCTCGCGAGCTGCAAGCCAGGACCAGGCGGGTCAGCGGGAGCTCACTCGCACGAGCGAGTCGCAGCGTGGGACGAAAATCGCACCTTTTGCGAGCAACGCCGGGTTGAAGGCGGGCCGTGTCGGGTCGGCGAGGTCTTCCTCTAGCTCGTCCCAGTCCTCCTGCCCCGCCGCGCGCGCCTCTCGCCTCCTCTCGCGCCTCCTGCGCTCCTTCTCCTCAATCTCTGCCACGTACTCCATCGCGCCGCGGAGCTTCCTCCCGCCGACGGCGTCCCTGATCTTGGCGAGCGCTGCGTCGCACATGCTCAGCTCGCGCTCAAGCAAGCCAACGGCCTCAAGCCGTCCGTTCTCCCACTCCCTCCCCTCAACCTCGACCTCGTACTTGAACGGCTTGACGCTGTTCTCGACCTGGTCGCTCGTGAGCGTGAACCGCTCGCGCAGGATCGCGTCGGCCGTCGCCGCGATGCGGTCCGCCGCGTCCGGGTGGTACAGCAGCGGCTCCTCGCGCGCGAGCGTCGCGAGGCGAGCGCGGATCGCATCAACCACGAGCTGCGTCGCGGCGCGTCCGACGCCCGACTTGGTGAGCGAGGACGAGAGGGCGTCGAGCTTGCGGTGCCAGTAGACGTCGAGCTCTTCGGGCGAGACGGAGCGGTCGTTGGCGAGGGTGCCGAGCTCTGGCGCGCGCTGGTCGTTCCAGTACTGCGCAGCCAGCAGGTCAAGGACTTGCTCGTCGAGCGACGACTTGAGCAGGCGGCGGACGTCCTTCTTGGCGAAACTCTTGCCGAGGGCACCGATGCGCGCCTTGAGCAGGTCGAGCGTCTCGGCGACGTAAGATTCGGCGCTGATCGTGCGATCGTTGTACTGAACCTTGAACTGGTACGTCGCCTCCTCCAGTTCGAGCGCGACGGCGTTCGAGATCGAGTGCAGCGACGACGCCATCGACTCTTCGAGGACGTGCATGAGCCGCTTCTTGAGCGTGTCGGTGCCGACTTGCAAGCCCTCGTGCGAGAAGGCCTCGCGGTTGCCGCCGAAGAAGGCCTCCTCCTGCGCCCGAATCGGCCCAATGAGGCTGCCCTCCTCACCCGGACCGTTGGCGCGCTTGAGCAAAGACCGCGAGTGGTGCTTGGCGGCGCGGCACACGACACCGACGTAGCCGAGCGCGAGCGGGTACCGGTTGTTGGCGAGGATGGCGGCGCCTTGCGCGGGCTCGACGAGGTCCATCTTGGTCACGACGCCAATCGTGCGCATGCCGAGCGGGTCCACCTTCTTGGCTGCGCGCAGCGCGGGCGAGTTGGCGAGGTCTACGTCGGCCGAGCAGACGGCGAGGATGATGTTGGGCGAGCGGATGTACTTGTCGCAGAGAGCGGCGATTTTGTCCTTGAGCTCCTCGGGCTGGTCCATGCTCGCGACCTGGACGTAGCCGGGCAGGTCGACGAGGCTGAGGTCCGGCACGTGCGGCGAGTGGATGCGCAGCTGAATCGGCGAGTCTGACACGCACTGCTCGGCGGGGACCGACAGGTTGAGGTCGACGAGCGTGTTCTGGACGAGGCCAAAGTCGGTGATGTGCCCGGGGCCGAGCGAGGGGAACTCGGCAAAGGTGGTCGGGTGAGGGTTCGAGGGCGTGGCGGGTGTGTGGATCAGGGTGAGCTCGATGGGTCGGCGCGTCACCATGTTGTCGCCCCTGTGCGCATCGTGAAGGTCAGCACCCGTGACTTGGGTGGAGAAGAGCGGGTGACAAACGCACTTGGGGAGGAACTCGCGACCGACGATGGCCTCGAGCACGCTGCTCTTGCCGCTGCTCTGACTGCCCACGACGACGATGCTGGGCAAAGTGAGGCCCGCCTCTTCGCCAATGCTGAGCAGGATCGAGCGAATCTCGATGAGCTTGCGCGTGAGCAGCATCAGGTCTTCGCTCGAGTCGACGGACGGCTCGTCAGCGTCGACGACGACGGGCACCGAAGCCGCCAGGCCCGCGGCGAGGGTCGCCGCCGCTGTCGGGTCGGGCGACGGCCTCTTGCCCCGACTGCTCGAGCCCTGTTCCGGCTCTCCTTCGCCCCCCGTCTCGCCATCGTCATCGCGCTCAAACGCCTCGCGGAATCGCTCGCGGAGCCTCGAGAAGCGAGACTCGACGCTGACGGTCGCGTCCGCCCAGAGAGTGGACGCAGTCTCAGAGACCGAGTCGATGGTCTCGCCGCCCTGCTGGGTGAGCGAGTGGAAGGTCGAAGCGATTGAGGTTGATGCGACATTGTAGGCGGTGCCGAGCTTGTCGTTGATGTCGGAGAGCGTGCCGACGGCGTTCTGCTTGAAGCCTGTGTGTGCTGAGGTCAGGTCGCGGCTCTTGCAGACGACAGGGAGAACGAGCGGACCGTCGACCTTGTACTCTGCCCAGGTGAGAGCTCCCGCGCCGACGCCGAGTCCGAGCGCGCCGCGCCCCGCGGTGCGCCCTGCGAGTCTGCCGATGCCGGTGAAGATGGAGACACTCCTGACGTGGAGGGAGCGGGCGGGGAGGGCAGCGCTGGCGAGAGCCGAGGGGTGGTGGTGGCGGAGAAGTGACGAGGGCGAGGGGCGCGTCCGAGTGGCGAGGCGTAGGAGCGCAGCCATGGCTCTCGCGCGTGCTGGTCCCGTAGCGAGCCCTCCTCGTGTCCACGAGCGTTGCCGAGTCGAGGGGACGGGGATGAGAGGGCCAACATAATCCACCGACGTCGCCTCCTCTCGCGTTCGTCGACCTCGCTCCATCCGCTTTGCTTGAGCTGGTGTGCATGTGATTGCGTCTCAGGATGGTGTATCGAGCGTGCAGGCTCGCTCGAAGTAGCCTCGAGCCACCGTCGCTGTTCCTGGGCCCTCCCTCGTCATCTTCATCATCTCTCGCTCGTTTCCCGGTCTGGCACGCTCGTCTGGGCAGCTCTGCAACTGGCAGGCCTGCTCAATGGTGATTTGAATCGCTGCTTCGCCCCGTGTGACGCGGTCGAGCGCTTCTGACCACTCCTTCCGCCTGTCGCGCGCTGAGTGGCACCTCGTACTGTCCCTCTCGTCGGGTTCTCGTGCTCCGCATGCACTGGAACGCGCTTGTTCCGGCACGTAAAGCTCGCTCAGAGTCGCTTCGGAGCGCTGCACGACCGAGCTCTCTCGCTGCCAGCCCGGCGCCGGTGAGTGGCTGTGCCCCCGCCTGCGCATCGAGCTGACACGATCACTCGCATCCCGCGCTGGTCCGTCCTCGCTCTCTCAAGGCGTCCCTCCTCTCACTGACATGTCAGGCCCGAACGGAGAATCGGCGCTGACATTCCCTTCTCCTGCACACCCTTCGACCTCACGCCCCTTCTTCCTCCGGCCTTCGCTGCACCGGCCTTCGCGCTACATCCACGCCCTCCCCGCCTCCCATTCCGCCGCCGTCGTGCCGTAGTACCGCCGCGCGTAGTGCGGCGAGATGCGCGGGCGGGGCGCGTCGTGTGCGAGCGAGTAGGGCCCGTGCGCGTCGGGATGACCGGGCGAGCGAGGGTGCGGGTGCGGGTGCGGGTACGGGGTCGTGGATGGGTGGTGGAGGGATGCGAGAGGATGCTGCGGGAGTGTGTGCTGCTCGTAGTGCGACGAGGGCGCGTACGGCGACTGTTGGGGATCACGCGAGAACAGGCCCGGCGGCGGCGGGTACGGATTGAAAACGCTCGACGACGGGACCAGTCTAGAAGGCGGCGGCCAGACAGGGGCGCGCTGCGGCGCGGGCGAGAAGGTCTGCGCAGGGAGGTGTGGGAGGAGGTCAGTGCTGTTGCGATCGAAGACGAGCGGGGCGAACCCAGAAAACAGGGCGCTCTGCGGCTGAGGAGCTGACCGGGTCGAAGTGCATGCTCGTCATAGCGGCAAAGAGGCTCGCGAGCTGCGTCATGGAAAGGGTCAAAGGCCGGCGCAAGTCGCTCAGGGGTGAAGAGCCGAGACGCACGAAATGTCCCGTTGCCGGCAGGCGTCCGCGTCCCGCGTACTCCTCGCATGCTCGAAAGACGGCCCCGCGGGCCACGTCAGCGGCAGACAGCTGTTGCTCGATCGGAAGCGTCGCAAAGGGCGGGAGCCCTTTGTACTGGGACGCTGAGCTGCCCTCTAGCCTCAAGTCGCCCTCGAGCTGCACTAGGGCGAGAGCAAGGCGCTCGAGGTCCGTGTGGCCCTGGGCCTGGAGCGACCTCACCTTCTGGAAGATCGCTTCGAGGTGCAGCGGGTAGGCGTTGTCGGCTTTCTCGAGCGCCCGGGCCATCTTGAGCTGGTCTTGAACCTGACGTTCAACCGCCTGCGCCCTCCTCGTGCCGCCGACGTCTGGCCTCGAGAGCAGATGGAGGTCGAAGAGGTCGATAAGGAACTCGATGATGGCTTCGAAGCGGTCTTGCGGTGACTGCGTGGCGTAAAATGCGTCGAGGAGGATCTCGTCGGAGGACGGCTGCGGGAAGGTGTCAGGGTTCTGAACGGTCCCAGACCCCATACGAAGGAGCAGACGAACCAACACCGGTCTTGTCAGCTGGTGTGCGCGGATGGACTCCGCGACAGCACGGAGACGGTCGAGGATCCCTTCCAAAGACGGGCCGGCGCGGGCAAGCTTGCGCCTCGTGATGCCGCCGACGGGCGCCAACAGGCGCTGCCGCCACCCGTCAAACGTCTCCGTCCAGCGTGCATCGTACAGGGCGCACGTCTACCGGATGACCTGGAGGGAGGCTTCGACTTGCTCGAACGCAGAAGGCGCGTGCCGAATGCCGCTCGCCGCTGCGTTCGCTAGGGCGAGGTGCTCGGCGCGCTCCTGCAAGACGACAGGAAGGTCAGCGCCGTCTTGCGTACAGGTGGAGAGTCACGAGACGGACCAGCTCGGTTTCGGAGGGTCCGTCGACGTGAAAGCCGACACTCTCCCGCAGGTTGGCCGATGCAAGCTGCGCACATGTGGCGTCAGCGCACGGTCAGTAACGGCACATGGCGTCGAGGAGAGAGCTGCGCATCTCCTCGTACTTGAAGCCGGGTCGTGTGCGCGACTGGCAGAAGACCGAGACGACCGCATCGACCGCGTGGATGCGCTCCTGCGGGAGCATGTCGGGCCACCACTGTGCAAAGTCGGCCTGTGTCTTGTCGATCAAACCCGACCGACGGTCTCGTACTGGCTGGCCTGCAGGACACGCCCCCGCCGGCTCGGAGCCGGCGGCGCGAGGGCGCATCCAGCTCAGGACGGTGTTGAACGTCTGAAGGAGGCCCCCATCGGGTCCCTCGTGCGACTGCATACTCGGCAGAGTTCGGAGTCCAGCAGCGCGCGGAAGTGAAAAGAGCAGGAAGAGCGTCGGGCTCAAGCCAAGACGGACAGAGCGAGGAGGTCAAGAGGAGGAGGTCCGCGGAGTCACCGGTCCGTACATGCCTGAGCGCAAACGTCTCGCGATCCTGACTCCTGTCGGCGTCCGCCAAGAGGCGTGAGCGAGTGCGCCCGCGGCTGTGGATGCGTCGGGGCCGTGAGTGGGTGAGCCCGAGGCGACTCGTCGAGCGTCAGAGGCCGAGGAGCACGGCGGTTGAGCCGGACAGCGCGGAAGGTCACAGGTCAGACTGCACCTCCACGATAGCTGCATGGGGCTCCCGAGTTGCCCAGCGATGCGCGGACGAGGCCCTGGAGTCCGCGCGCAGGCTGGGGGAGCGGGAGAGGGTGGCCACAAGCCGCACTGCAGGCACTCTGTTCAGAGGCTCAATTGATGTCGAAATGCGGCTGCAATTTGCGAATGCACAGCTCACCGGGTGCGCGCCGTTTCGCCCGAGGCGCGCCCTTCTCCTGCCCGGCCCCCGCCCGTCTTGCACCCCGTCTAAACACCCTCCCTCTCTAGTCGAGCGTCCTGCGCGTGAGAATCTTCTTGATCTCGGGCCGTTCTGCCAAGTAAGCCTCGAACGAGGGGAACGTCGACGCGTCCCCACCAGCCGGGGCGTCGTCGTCGTTGGCGCCGTTGTCGTCGTCGTCCGACAAGTCGCCCAGGTGCGACGCCTTGTCGAGAAGGAAGTTGGCAAAGACGATCAGGGTCGCGTAGCGGTACAGGTAGTTGAGCGCCTGGTCGAACAGCTTGGCGCGCTTCTTCGAGCCTTCCTCGGCCGCCTCGACGCGCAGCTTGAAGCTGTGGATCGCGACCCGCAGGTTCTGGACCGCCTCCATGTCGCTACAGGCGCAACAGGTTTCGTCAGCCACGTGCACCCGCAAAGAGGCCGAGGGTGAGAGGGCAAGCGCACTCTATGGCTTTGTCGGCGAGTCGCTTGGCGAGCTTGCCATTCTTGAGCACACCGACGAGCTGCAGCACGATCTTGTACTCGCCTTGGAGGAGCGGTTCGGCCTCGCGCCCGTCCCAGTGCAGGTTGTGGTCCTCGGGCGGCTCGATGTAGGACGCGGCCATCTCGAAGGCGGCGTGCCGGTCAAAGAGGATGCGGTACACGAGCGCGCAAGCGACCCTGTTTGCGAGTAGAAACGTACGAATTAATCAGTACGCTGGAGGCGGAAGGGGGCAAAACGACGAAAGCGAGGGCGCACATTCCGGTCGTCGTGCGGCCACGACCTGCGAGAGTGAAGGCGTTAGGATGGCGTCGGGCGAGAATGATTCGACATGCAGAGCACTCACCCATCTGGCAGTTCCATGCGGCGGAGAAGTTCTCCTTGTCGCGCGCCGTGAGCGCGGTTGACATGCGCTGCTCGATGCGCGAGAAGACGCCCGGGATCGGCGACTGCTCGTCCGTGACTGCAGAGTAAAGGCGAATGCCGATTTAGCGAGTGTCAGTGCGCGCGAACAAGCAGGCGGGGCGCGCGTGGCTTACCTGGCAAACGCTCGTAGTCGACCTTGAAGCCTTCGTCTGCCATGATGGCGTAGACCTCGCGCGGCGTAAGGATACTGCAGCGAGGCGAGGCATCAGCTCGCGGTCAAGTGACGCGGACGGGGACGAGGAGCGCACTCCTCGGGCCGGACCTCCTCCCACATGGCTGTCACGGTGAAGGTGCCGTTCTCCTCAATCTCGTCGTGCTGCGAGAGGTCAACAGCGACACCGTCAGCCGAGCTCAGCACTCACAGTCAAGAGCGACAAGGAGGAAGACGATGACGCACAAGCAAGACCTTGCCGCCCGTCTTCTCACGCTCGCGCAGGAGGTCCTTCTTGAGCTCAACCTCCATGCCCTCGACCGTTGCCGTCGTGACACCCGTCGTGACGACGTTCTCGAGCGGGCGGTCGAAGAGACGCAGGACCTGCGTACGACAGCGCGTGCATGAGCGAATGATCGGCCGAGCTAAGGAGGAGAGAAGGGACGAACGTGAGGGCGCCCGGCGACAAACAGGACGGGCTCCTCGCGCAGGCTCTGCCACAGGATCTTGGTTTCCTTGGCCCCCATCTTCTCAAGCGCCCGCCGCAGTCCATCCACAGTGGGCATGCCCGTCCCGTACACGAGCGGGCCGTGCCCGTGCGCCGTCGAGAGCGAAGACGCGGCGCTCTGGGCGAGATCGGTCGCGGCGCTGCTGCTCAGGGGCACGCGGCGGAAGTTGGGCGCGCCGTCGACCCGCTCGGGGAGACTCATCCGCTGCAGGCCGGAGAAGAAGTCGCTCTTGAGGAGGGAAAAGGCCGACAGGATGCGGCCGTCGCGGTGTGCGACAAAGTCGGCCACCTCGTCGTTGCTGGCCGTGCCGCGTTCGACGGCCGCGCCACGGCTCAGGGGCGTCAGTGCGTCGATCGACGCATCGTCGAGCTCGCGCTGGATGGTGCGGAAGACGGGGCGCTCCTTGACCCACGTCTCGTACGACGACGACGAGCCCATCTCGCGCCAGGTCGACGGGCGGCACTCGTTGAGGAAGCACATGAACAGGATCAAGAAGAAGTAGCCGCTGCGGGTGGGGGTGAGGCGTCCGACATCAGCGCAACTCGCTCGTGAGAAGGTCACCGAGCGCGGCGAAAACGCACCGGAGCTCGCGCACTCCTCGCGCGATCCACATGTCCCTCGTCTCGCCCTCCGAGTCTTCGGCCTGCTGTCGTGCGTTCTCGATCGACTCGAGCAGGTCGAACGGCTCGCCGCACGCCGTAATGGCCGCGTCGACCGCGTTCTTGACCTGCACGTCTCATCGCGTCAGTGCCGCTTTCTCACGAGGAGAGAGGAGAAGAGAGGGCGCACCTCGAATCCGTTGCGAACGACACGCAGCAGGTTGTTGATGACGACGTAGCTCTGCCGATCGCTCCGCTTGGCCTTTGGCTGCCCGCCGGTGCGCATCCAGTCCTGCAGGAGCTTGATGACGACGAGGGTGCGCGTCGTTCGTCCGCGCCCAAGCTGGTCGTTGACGATGACGGCGCTGGTCTCGATGTCGAGAGAAGTGACGACCTCGATAATGTCGCGCACTGTCTTGGGGTCCAGTAGGTCAGCGGGGCGAGGGACGAAGAGCGGAGCAAGTCAAACACGACGCACGGTCCTGGAACTCGGGGAACTTCTCGGCCGTGATGGGCACGCGGATGAAGCTGAAGGCGTCGCCGCACTCCTCGTGCCCGACCATGTCCATGACCTCGCGCAGCGTCTTGACCTGCGTTTGCCCGTCCTCGACCGCCTCCCACACGGGGTTGACAGACCCGTCGTCGGCCTCGGACGCGACGAGGATGCGGCCTTCAAAGGTCGTCAGCTCGGAGAGGACGTCGTCCTTGAGGCGCGACTCGAGCAGCTCGAGGCGCTTGGCAGAGATGCCGCTGCGGGTACAGGAGCGAGGGCGGTCAGGGTGTGCAACTCAGTAGGGCAGGGCGGTCAACGAGCAGAACGCACCTGTACGACTTGACGTTCCGGAGTGAAACGGCCTGCTGGCGGAGCACGTACGGCGTGCCGCTGTGCGAGAGAGTTGCGTGCGTCTAGTCAGCCACAGGTCCCGAGCGCGAGCCTCCGGCCCACAGAAAGCCATCGCGATCTCACGCACTTGATGTTGACGAGCGGCTCCTCGCGGACCCCGATCCAGACGATCCTCCCCCTCTCCCCGTCACCGAGCTCGTCCCTGACCTGTCTCACGACCGTCCTGATTCCCTCTTCTGTCGGCTGACTGAGGCCATACAGCCTCGAGTCGGGCACGCGGCGGAAGTTGATGGCGCCTCGGACGCGCTGCGACTGCCCGGGCGCGAGCGCGAGCCACTGGTCGTTCTTGAGGATCGTCGACGGGCGGAGGATGATGCCCGAGCGAGACTGCGTGCGGTGCGGCGGTCAGTCAGTGGCGCAGGGGGAGAGGCAAGTGAAAGGAGGGGTAACGCACCCGGATGATCTGCTCCGCCCACTCGTCGCCGACCCTCTCTCCCTGCCTCTCGCCTAGGCGCCCAGCTCCACCGGCTCCTGCAGCAAGGACGACCGCCCCTTCGCCGCCCCTGTCGGCTTTGGCGATCGCGCTCAGGTCCTGCACCGGCGCAAAGACGAAGAAGTGGCCCGGCGCGCCCGCTTTGCGCAGACGCGTGATCATGTGCTTGATCTCGGGGCGGCGCTTGAGCCACGCCGAGAAGGTCGACGGCGCCGACGAGTCGTTGGTTCGCGGTGGCGAGGACGAGAGGAACGAGGCAAAGGCGACGAGGAAGAAGTAGCGCTCGAGGGCGGCCAGGGCCGACTGGCGGAAGTCGGAGGCCGTGCGCTCGTCGAGGAGCGCGAGCGAGGCGTACCGCACGCGGTGCTGCACGATCGACTCGCGCAGGTTGACCATGGCGTCGCAGTCGTCGACGATGGCGTCGACGACCTTCTTGACACCGCTGCCGTCGTCGAGCGTCGAGAGGAGCGACAGGATGATGTCAAAGTTGCCGAGGAGCGCCGCACTGCGCGTGTGCAAAGGGTGTCAGACTGAGAGAGCTGGGAGGGCGAGACAGGGATGCGCACCGCAGGTTCTCGAGCAGGTTAGACTGCGAGCTGAGCAGGGCGAGGATCGTCGCCTGACTGCCCGGCGGCAGGCCTGTGCAAAGAGGCGCGGTCAGCGTCTGGTCAGCGCCCCGCCTTTGACAGGGGGAGCAGACAGGGAGAGAGGCCAGCGCGACGCACTCTTGGAGAGGACGTGCATGAGGCGCAACAAGCTCTTGTCCCTCCGCGCCTGCTCGTTCTGCCTCCTCAACACGCGCCGGGCGGCCTCGGCACCGCCATCCCCCGCACCCACGGGGCTCTTGGCGCCGTCGCGCTCGTCCTCGTCGTCCGCGACCGCCGCGCCATACGGGTCGGGCCTCCCCTGCTCGACGAGCATCCTCCTCCGCACGAGCAGCGCGACGCACATGGCGAACGTGCTCCTGACGACGCCCGCGCCGCAGTTGAACACGAGCTGGGTCCTCGTCCCGCCGGGGAGGGCGCGGATCCGCTCGGCGTACAGGTCGAGGTACCCGTCCTGCGGGGACTGGTCCCTCGCGACGGGCGTGCGGTAGTACGTGACGGAGAAGCCCTCGGCGCGGATGTCGGAGAAGAGCTCGCGCGCGGTGAGGACCGTCGAGGGCGAGACGGAGACCCAGCTGGGGCGCAGGGGGCCGGGGCCGGAGAGGGGCTCCGAATGCACGAGGACGAGGCCGCCGTAGCGGGTCGACTCGCGCAGGACGTCGTTCTTGAGCCTGTTGGGTGCTTAGATTGATCAGCTGCGAGCTGATGCAAGGTACGCTCGAGAACAAGGGAAGACAAGCGCACCTCGCCTCGATCTCCTCGAGGTTCTCGGCGCGGTCGCTGATGGAATACGTCTCGGTCGGGTCTGCACAGAGGCAAGTCAGGCGAGCTCACCCCATCAGGCAGAGAGGGAATGGCAACGCACGCGCCGCCTCTCGGAGGACGTAGGGCTGCCCGCCAATGTACAGGATGGGCTCCTCGCGCGTGACGAACCACGCGACGTCCCTCTTCTTGCCCTGTGCCTTGCCCTTGGTGCCCGGGGTGCCCTTTGCGCCGAGGAGGGCGAGGAGGGAGCGCACGCCCGTCGCCGTGGGCTGGGCGACGCCCCAGATGCCGAGGCCGCCCTCGCGGACGTGCGACGCGCCCGAGACGTCGCCGTACGAGTGACCTGCGGGCGGTGCGGCGCCGGGCCCAGTCGAGGTCGACGGCGCACCAGAGGACGAGGAGGAAGAAGACGGGGCCGAGGCAGAGTCGGGAGGAGCGGCCGAGAAGCGGTAGTCGGCCTTGAGGATGAGACCGCGCGAGAGGACCGAGCCCTGGCGAGAGGGGACGACGGCCGGGGCGATGCGGGCGAGGTTGAGTGGCGGTGGAGGGAGGTACGAGTCGTCCGAGTCGCCATCCGCGTGGTCGAGGTCATCGGCGCGGGTGGGGGGAAGGTCGCGGGTGGGGGAGGACGAGGCCGTCCCCGATTGGGGCAAGACGGACGAGAGGCGCCGTCCAGGAGTGGCACTCGGTGTTGCGCTGTGGGTGTGCTGCTGCAGCGAGGCGACCTCCTGCGATATGGGGGACGCGAGGGGCGAGGCGTGGTGCACCGAGGCGAGCGGGAGCGGGAGAGGGTGAGCGAGCGGGAGCGACATGTGGCGCCGGTGAGGCGTAGGGGGATCAGAGGCTGGGTCTGGTGCCATGGCAGTCTGCAGCGCGGACAAGCCGGGTGGGAGAGGACGAGCGGAGCCGATCAAGGTGCGGCCGTCCGTCTCGCCCGCCGTCGGAGTCCTCGGTCACCGCGGACAGTCAGCACCCGACACGTGCCTCGCCAAGACCACCTTCTGGACAGTGTCGTGACCTGCACAACAGGGCGTCATCATGCCTCTCGTCAACGCGCAAGTCCTGGCCAGTCAGCTCAACTCGCGGCACCCCTTCCCTCGCTCGCGGCGCGCACAATCCGCTCCCGCAACCAGCAGCGACGCACTCGCAGCGACACAACCCTGACAAGAGGAGACACAACCGGCGAACCGTGGGATTGCAGCCCCGTCGACCGTACGAGAAGGAGCGACCGCAAACCCCCGACCCCGCTCAGGCCGTCGGCGCCTTGGGGACCGACCACTGCACCTGGAGGATGAGGTGGTCGTACGGCAGGCCGTGCACCTTCTTCATGGCCGCCTCGGCGTCCTGCTTGTCCTCGAACGACACAAACCCGAACCCCTTGCACAACCCCGTCTCCATGTCGCGCCCGACGTAGATGCGGTTGATCCGGCCCCGCGCCGCGAAACGCCCAAAGAGGTCCCACATGTCCTGGTCGGTCGCGTCCTCGGACAGGTTGGTGACGCGCAGCGTCGGGTAGTCGTCCCGGCCGCGCGGCCCGTTCATCGTCTCGCCCGCGCCGCGCGCCCCGCCCGAGCGCATCGACGGCGGCACATACTTGCCGCCGGCCGCGCGCACCGCCGAGGGGTCATCGGAGGGGGGGAGGTCGCCGTCGCCGGGGGGTGCGTCGGCTGCAGAGGGTGGCACAGAGAGCGTGAGCGGGGCCTCCCCGGGGCAAGCGAGCGAGCGAGCGGGAGCAGGGACGCACCGTCGCCGAGCGCGCCGCCGAGCGTGTCCTTGTACGGACACCTCGCGGTAAAGTGGTCGCCCTGGCAGTAACGGCACGTGACCTTTTTGTCGCGCAGCTGCGAGCGCATCGCCTCCATCTCGTCCTTCTCGTTGTCGGCCGCCTCGTGCGCCTGCGGGGGCGAGGGTGTCAGCAGGTCTGGTTCTGTGTCTGGAGCCCGAGCGGGGTGCGCACCTTGATGCCACCGGCGTGAATGCGCAGGCGGACGTTCTCGCCAACGGTGGTGGTCGCGGCATGCGGACCCGGAGCGGCGCCCTTCTCCTGGCCGAACCTGCGGAAGAGGGTCGAAGCCACGTCAGCTCACGGTCCTTGTGCACACAGAGTGGCCCGCGCACGCACTTGGCCCAGCCCATGCGCTCAGCGACGACGTGGTTGACGGTCGTCTTGACCAAGGTGCGGCGGATCTTGCGCGTCACCTTGACCTTCTTGCCCTCGTCGTTGAGGCGGTACTCGACGATGGTCGTCACGCCATCCTTGTCGGTCGTCTCGGTGCGGGGAGGGAAGTCTGCACGTGGAGAACAGCGAGGGCGAGGACGAGAGGGCGGGGTGCGAGGGGGGAGCGGGGAGCGGGAGGCTGAGGGTCAGCACGCGAGGTCGTAGGATGCCGGGGAGTGTAGTCAATGCCTGTGCACTAGAGTGGCCTGCACGCGCACGCCCCCTCGCTTGAGCAATCGCGCGCGGCGGATGAGCACGCGGGCGGGACAAAGGAGGTGGGTCGGTGAGCGCGTCCGCGCCCGACGGCTACGCGTCGGCGTGCGCAGCCGTGCCGGGCCTGCAATCTAGGCACATCGAGGCCAGTGCGCGCTGCTGCACGCAACTGCGCCCGCCGAGTGGGCGCCATCACGACGGGCCTTCCGACGAGGAGGAGGGGGTGCCCAGTCACGCCTCGACAGCCACGCGGGAGGCCGAGTGTAGGCACGAGGCGGGCCCTGAGCGAGACTCGTGGCCACTGGGCGCAACAGAGGTACCGCCAGAGCGCGACGAGAGGAGGAGAGGTGGAGCTGACCCTGGTTCTCGACGTCGTCGGCCCACGATTGCCTGAGGGAGAGGAGAGGGGGGCAGAGGACAGGGTCAGCAGCGGGTTAAAAGAGGGAGACGATGCACGGTGGCTCACAAGGCAGGCATGGCTAGCGTAAGTGGGTGAGGAGGTGGCGAGACGAGCGGTTGGCACGCACTGAGGGCGCAGGCGACGCCGTGAGCTTTGCCTCGTTTGCGCGTCTCTCCCTCTCTCGTCTCTACGTCTGCCGCCGTCCTGTTTGCCTTGACCGGTTCTCCCAGGTCCTCACTCCCGCTTGGCGCTTGAACCGGCCCTCTGCGTCCCATGCTCACCTCGCTTCGTCTCGGGCGCACGCGCGCACGACCCCGGGCCCAGCCCTGTCGCCTCGCGCCGCCCGGACGTGAGGAACGGAGATGCTAGCTCAGCTTGTTGCGTCGTGGCTCAGCTGATCCGGCCGCGTGGGCGCAGCGGTGCCCTCGCGCCGCACTCTGGCCGCGACAGCCGCGCCAGGGGCTCGCGCCTCGTGCTGTTGAGCCTCAGCGAGCGGCGTGCGCTCTTTTGGACCTTCTGAACCCCTGATTCCGGCCACGGGCTCGTACGCCGTTCGCCAGATCGGCGGGCCGTCTGCGGAGACTCCTGTGCGGACCGCCGTCGCGGCGCTCTTGTTCGTTTCTCACGTCCTTTCGCCTGCTTCCTTCCGTTCATTCCCTGCCCCACCTTTGCTCGCCTTCACCGCGCATGGCGAGCCACGCTCACCCCCCGCTCGACCTCGGGACGCTTCACAAGGAGCGCACCCTCGCACGTGTCGTGAAGCTGTGCCGAATGCTCGACGCCGACAAAGGCCGGTGGGTGGCTACTTGGAAGACCTTGCTGCCGCAAGAGCGCGAGCTCGCAGCCTACAGGCTGTTGACCGCGTACTGCAAAATGGCACTCGACCCCGCCAGTTATCGCCGCAGATCGGTGCGCGGTCTTCTCTGCGCGCTTATTCGCTTCGAGAC
Organism: Rhodotorula diobovata; assembly: GCA_006352295.1. Lineage (NCBI taxonomy): Eukaryota > Fungi > Basidiomycota > Microbotryomycetes > Sporidiobolales > Sporidiobolaceae > Rhodotorula > Rhodotorula diobovata. The sequence continues at coordinate 12,394 of SOZI01000168.1, read as the reverse complement.
TTTTTGAGCCCGCGCTCACGTTCGCCTCGCAGGTGTCGAGCCATATGCGTGCCACGGGTCTGCATCTGGTGCGTGCGGGGCCCGACCGGCCCATCTGCCGTGGCCAAAACTGAGCGGCTTTCCCGCCAGTGAAAGAGCGCCGCAGTGGCCGCAGACATACGCCCACAGCTCGTTCAGCACACGGAAGTCGCGACCAAGGCCATCAGGCGGCGCATCACGCTCATCCGCGAGGCTGGGTTCTCGGCGCACCCGTCCGAGCAGCTTTTGGCCGAGGTCAAGCTGTGGAGGGGGGCCTTCCTCAGCGACGCTGGTGTCAGCGTCGAGAAGCTGCGGCGCATCACGAAGGGACAAATGGACTGGGTCGTCGACGAGCTCGAGAAGCAGCTGCAGCGGACCACGGAGGGGACCCTGGATGGCTCGGCCCTCGTGCGTGACTCGCTCTCTCTCTGCCTCCCTTCCTTCTCCGTCTATTCCGAACTGTGTCTGACTCGCAGTCCCTGTTCAGCCTTCCGCCGACACCCTCATGCTCGACGCGCACTTTTTTAGGACGCAAAAGGCGGTCCGGTGCTGCGCTTCTGTCGGCTGGCAGGCCTGTTTGCCAACCTCGTGGGGCTCTACAGCGCGCTGCGCTTCAACCGCGACGGCTCTTACGCGGGGCAGCACAAACGCGCCCGCGAGCACCTGCGAACTTGACAAGCCTAACCCGCAGTGAGCTTTTACCGCGAGGCCCGTCGTGCAGCAGGTTATCGTCGTTGACTGCGCAAACCTGCTCCCCTTTGCCGGATGCGAGAAGGTTAACAGGCCAGCCCGGCGTACCTGGTGAGTTCAGCGCGCACCTTGCCCGTCCTCGGCCTGTCAGCCTGGCTCGGGATTACTCCCAGCCGTCCAGAGACCGCGTGCTGAGCGGGACCGCCCAGATTTTCTCGTCCGCAATCGAGAATACGGTGAATTGCGCAAATCTGTTTTCGAATTTCGAGCCTGCGTCAAAGGGGACGAGCCGTGCGCAAGGGGCGCGAAAGCGAGACGCTCGCCACGAACCGGTCCGTGCGAGGCCGGTCTCGCAGGGAGTGACCAGGCGTGCGCTTCTGCCGCTCAGGCGCGGCTTGACCGACAGCAGCACATGCGAAGTCTCGCGGCGACCGATTCCGGCAAGGCGGCGGGAATCCCTCTGCGGCATGACAGGAAGCCGCGGGAGTGGACACAGTGGTAGGTCTCCGGGTGGGCGCGCGTCGCTGGAGGGCGGGCGCCCAAAGGAACGAGAGGTCTCGCTGTATTGGCGCGGCTTCAGAGACGAGATTCGCGATTGGAAAGGAGAAGGGAGACTGAAGAAGGCCCGCGGCCCGTGCGAGGGGGATTTTGCGAAAAGCCCGCACTGTCCCCTCGTTGCCCAGCCCGTGTGAGCTCGGCCACCTCTAGCTCTACCGAATACGTCAAGCTGAACAGGCCGGCACGCCGTCCTGGACTGCGCGAAAGCCGGCCTTGGAAGAGGCGTGGCCGCCCTCCTCGACCGGAGCTCTCGAGTCCGAGCGAGAAGGCGTCAGTGCCGCAGAGGAGCGGCGCACTTCCCTCCGCGTAGGACCATTGCATGCGCTTTGCTCACCCACGTCCTTGCGACAATGCCGGAACAGCCGTCCGCACGCCTTACGCAACTGGCGGGCGGGCGCGAGACGGGCCGGTGCGCGCTGCAACAGGGCGCGCGACCAGCGGCAGATCAGGCGGGGAAGACGCAAATATTAGCCGAGCAAAGCCGCATTCTCGTTTGTACTCGAGCGAGGCCACGGTGCGGCATCAGAGCACCGCGCCTCACGAGGTTGGGACGAGACCCGAGTGGCAAGCAAGGGCCGTCCAACCGCGCCTCCCGCCACTGCGCCTCAGCAAGCTACGTATGAGACTGGTACACCCGCCGCCCTTCCCGCGGCGGGGCTATCGTTACACGCACCCTACCCTCATCCCTCCTCGCTCGACGGCCGCACCTCCCACGTCACCCTCAAGCGTCGTCTTCGGGTCCACGCCCGGGGACGATCATGGCAATGTTGTTGCCGTTGAGGAGCGTCTGTCCGAGCTTTGTGGATTTCCGGCCCTCGGGGGTGGTCTCGCTGCGAGTGGGCGCGGGTGCGGGGGTGGGTGAGCGGGATGGGAGCGACGAGGGAGGGAGAGAGAGAATAGGGGGAGGCGCACTACTCGGTGACGTCCTCGAGGACCATGTTGACGTAGTCGTCGAAGCCGACGAGGGTGCCGGTGAACTCGCGCTCTGCGAGCGAGGATGCGTCGCAGGAGGGGAGAAAGAGAGGGGGGAGAACGGGGTGAGCCCAGGAAAAGGGGCCAAAAGGCGGACGGACCAGGATAGACGCACCCGTCTTCATGATGACCCAAACCTGGGAGCCGGTTGCGCGGTCGACGAGTTCGAGGGGGAGGATGGTCGACCTGGAGATGAACAAGTGAGCGACGTCAGCGGGGCGTCTTTCGACGGAGTCGAAAAGGTGAGCGTACATAGTAAGGCACACCCAGTAGACTGAGACTGCAAGCGAAGAAGCACGAGGCGAGAGACGCGAGAGCCAAACGCGGCGGAGCGGCGGGCGGAGGTTGCCCTCTGAGGACCACGGCAGCCCTGGGGCTTGGGCCAGATCCACCGCTTGCACCCGTGCCTAAACCATGCTCCGCTGTTGCTGCTCGTGCCCTACCGCAACACGCGCCTCGTCCTCTCTCGCGCTCGTCGCCCGCTCCTTCTCGCCCTCGCGCTCCCCCTACGCCTCGTCGTCGTCCCCACTTTGCCCCGCCTCGGCACCGACACTGCGCCAGTCCCACCCACTCGGCCCACGCCATCACCACCAGCACCAGGACCAGCAGCAGCGAAGAGCATTCAGCGACGAACAGCTCTTTCGCACCCAGCACGGCCAGATCCGCGTCAACCTCGTGCGCTCCCTCTCCCTCTCCCACCCGTGGCCAAGACTGAATCCTGTCTCTCTCTCCCTAACACCCGCAGAAGGCAAAGGGCGCAGTAGGCGTGGCACAGTCCAGAGGAGAGCGACCGTGCGTGCTTGCCTCCCTCCTCTCTCCCTCCTCACCGCGACCCGACTCACACGCCTCGACCCGCAGCTACCAGGAAGACGCCTACGCCGTGCGGTCCCTCGCCCTCCCGCAGTCGGCCCTCAGGTGGAACGTCGTCGACGACCGACTCGGCACGGGCTGGGTTCCGCAGACGCGCGAAGGGTTCGACGGCGAGGAACCCGCACCCGGTCAGGAGGGCGACGAGGAAGGAGGGAGGCGGCGCCAGGTGGCCTACTTTGGCGTCTTTGATGGGTGCGTTCTCATGTGCTCTGGGCGGCACGTCTTCTTCAGCGGGCGCGGCAAGCTCATGAGACCACGCATCTGCAGGCACGGCGGCGACTACACGTCCAAGTACCTCGCCTCTTCGCTGCACCGACTTCTCGAAGACTCGACCTCGCCGACAGAGATCGCACCCGTCATCGACGAGTACCGCGCCCTCGGAGGGTACCTCAAGCGGTACCGCGGCGGGCCCTTGGACCGCTTCCGCCCCGAGAGCGACGCCTTTGTCGAGCACAAGGGCATGGCCCTCGACGAGGTGGCCGTGCTCGCCTTCCTCAAGGTGCGTCCATCACTGATCCGATGCCTTGTCCGAGCGCGACTGATGAAACGCGCCCGTGACCCTCGCAGGCTGACACGCACGTCGTCTCGCACCCGGACAAGTTCCCCAAGTCTGGCTCGACAGCGACCGTCGCGCTGCTGCACTCGCTCGACGTGCCCTACTCGTACCCATACTACGCCTCGTCGCTCCTGTCCCTCACGGTCGCCCACCTCGGCGACACGACCGCCCTGCTCGCCTCGTCCGCCGGCGGCCGCGCGCACCGCCTCACCCAGGCACACCACGCCGACTCGCGCACCGAGAGCGAACGCCTCCGGACGAGCGGGACGGGCATCATCACCGACTCGTTTGGGGAGAGTCGGTGGGGCGGCGTCGTTGCCAACACGAGGGCCGTCGGGGACCGAGAGTTCAAGCCCGTGGGCGTCATCGCCGAGCCCGAGATTGTCAAGCGCGTCCTGAGGGGTGCGTCGCGCCTCTCTCTTTCTTGTTCTCTGCGACGCGCGCGTACTGACTCCCCTCACACACCGGCGCCCGCCACCCGCCCAGGCCCCGAGTGGTCCTTCCTCCTCCTGTGCAGCGACGGTGTCACCGACGCCATCAGCGACCAGGAGATTGTCGACCTGTGCAGGGGGATCAAGGACCCCGAGCGCGCCGCGAGGAAGGTCGTGTCGTTTGCCGAGGATGTCGGAGCGTGCGTCTCTCTCCCTCTCGCTCTCTCGTGCGCAGTGGCCGCCGCTTTGTCGCTGCGGGGCGGCGGTAAAGAACAAAGCGGGCGCTCGTGCGTGTGTAGACGGCCGCAGCCGTGCCGCCGGAGTGCGACTGAGGCACACCCGGTTCGCGGAAGCGGGCCCTCGCGCTCGCCCGCAGCAGCACATACAGCGCCCCCTTCTCCACCCGCGCTCCCTCATGACCTCACGGCGCTGACTCTGTTCTCCCTCCCTTTCTTGCCTCGCCCCCCTGTGCCGCACCGCACCGACCTCCCGTCGTCAACGCGGGCCCCTCGCCTCTCGTTGACGCCCCCCTCTCTTTCAATGCGCCTCGCCGTCACTGGTCTCCCCACCCGTGTCCACCTCACTCCCCCCTCCTTCCCCGCCGTCTCCGTCTCACCTCCCCGCTCTTTCCTCCCTCCCCCCTCTTCCCTCCCGCACCACCCGCCCTCCCGCACCACCACCCACCACCCTCCCCGCCCCCGCCCCCCCACCCCCACGCATCCACAGCGAGGACAACCTGACGTGCGTCGTCGTGCCCTTGCCAGGGTGGGGCAAGCTCGGCGGGCTCGACAGCACGCAGAGCAGGAGGGAGTACCGCCTCAGGGGGGCCCAGGGGGTCGGGAGCGGGCGGCAGAAGAGGATGTGACGAGGGGAGGGGGCGGGGTCGAGGTGGAGGCTTAGAGGGCGTCGAGGTCCTCCCGGCGCGCGCAAGAGAGAGATAGTGGCGAAGAGACGGGCGCGGGCGCTCGAGGTAGACACGCCGATCGCGCACTCGGCGCGCGACTCTTGGGCGAACGATTACCACGACGGACGACCGTGCGGATGTACATGCGACTGCGTTGCGATTGCGCGCCCTCGTGAACAAGCGAGAGGGGAGAGTAAGAGGGGGGTAAAATGGTACACCGAGTGGAGGAGACGAGACCCCTCGCGCGTGCGCGCCCGTGCGCTGCGCCGCGCCGCGCTGACAAAGCTGCCCCGACCCGACAAAGCTGGGCTCGTCGTCCCTGTCCCTGGACGACGTCTCTCCTGACACCAGACCAGACAAGCTCCGCCGTCCACGCCTCCCTTCCTCGCTCCCCTCTTCCCTCTCGCCCCTGCGGCTCCCCCCCCGTCGTTCGACCGACGCGGCCTAGACGGTCCACTTTGTCGAGCCACTGCCGCCCTTGGAGCCGTACTGAGGGAGGGTGTGCACTCTCACGACGTCAGCGGGACGAGCCAGCGGGGAGAGAGAACACAAGGCGGGACGGCGCACGCACTTTTTGCTGCGAGTCCTTGTGACTCTGGAACTCGACATCGCTCGACACCTTGTCGCCCTGGGCAAATGTGCCCTCGCCCTCGGGGAAGCCGAGGACGCCGTACTTGAAGTGGCGGCCAATGTTCTTGATGCGGTGCTCGACCTGGTCGAGCTCGGCGGGGGAAGACGACGAGACCGAGGTCGGGGACGAGCGGGTCCAGATGTTGAGGCGGAAAAAGGCCTTGCGGGTCGAGACGATGACGCCCGTGATCTCGTTGGTGAAGGTCGAGGGGAGCGGGGCGGGCGAGGTGGACGAGGGGGCGGGGGCGGCAGACGAGGACGAGGACGAGGGCGAGACGTAGGGGGTCTCGAACGTCTCGCCGATGGCGGCGAGCATCTGGGCATGTCGAGTGTGAGTGGGAAGGACACGCGTCGAGGGAGAGGTGGAATGCGCACGGTGTAGAGCCAGAAGCGGTCGATCGAGTCGGTGTACTTGCCCCTGGGGAGCTGGACGGACCACTTGCCGCCTCGGGCATTGGCGTCGTCCTCCCACGCGGGTTTGATGCCCTGCTTGAAGAGGTAGTAGTTGGCGTTCTGGCCCAAGGTGGACGGGGGGACGACGTTGTGGTGCAGGGCCCAGAAGGACTCGACGTCGGCGAACGAGGCGACGGGGACGATGGCGTCCTCCCACGACTTTGCCTTGTCCTGTTTCGAGGCCGAGTCGAATGACAAGGTCCAGGGCGAGTACAGAGGGTGTTTGACGGTGAAGTTGACCGGGTCCGAGAGGACCGTGATGTCGCGGTCGTGGTCGCGCTTTGCGTGTTCGAGTGCGGCGTGTGTGGCGTCCTGAGCTGGTTGTGGGAGGGACGTCATGGCGTGCAAGGGGGACGAAAGTGGTGCACGGGCGACTCGGAGGGTTGAGCTGATGAAGGACGAGAGGGGGTTGCTGACTGTGACCGCAGTGCAGCGAGGCGGGTCGGCGCGGGTTGCTCTCGTGCCCAGATGCGAGTGGACAAGTGGCACAGCAGGGCTCGGGTAAAGGACTCGAGCGAGCGAGGGGACGACGGGAGCGACCAGCGAGCGAGCTTCAGCCTCAACGCTCAGCGTCGTCGGCTCTCTCTCCCACGTCTCGCCCGCGCATCCTACGGCCTGGTGACCATGGGCCTCTTGCTCGAGAATGCCCTCTCGGAGGAACTGCCCGACCACCCTCGCCCCGCTCCCTCGTGCAGTCCTCCACCTCGTCGACGCTCCGACTCGGACCCTCGCGCATCGCCACCTCCTCCTGCCTCGACTCGACCCAGCCCTGCCACGGCCACAGACACGGACAAGATGCTCGCTGCCTCGATCGGCGCAGTCCTCACCTCGCTCACCAGTCCGTGTCTCGTTCCCTCTCTCTCCCTCGACCCTCTCTCTCTCTGACCTCGTCATCGCCTCGGCACCGCAGTGACCCCGTTCGACGTCGTCAAGACTCGCCTCCAGACTCAGGCACCCGCACAACCACACCCAACACTCACCGCCGCCCGCTCGTCCCTCGCCGCCCCGTCCACCTCGCCGTGGCCCCCTCCCATCCCGAGCACCTCGTCCGCTCCTCCTCCTCCTCCTCCTCCTCCTCACCACCCAACCCTCCCGCCCGAGTGCTGCAACAACACTACTACTACCCGTGCTACTACCCACTTCTTCCACGCCAACCGGCCAGCGGCGACCCTGCGCGCCACTCCCGCCGCCGCGACCGCGACAGAGACGCTCCTGTGCCGCTTTGACCCGCGCATCGCCCGCGCCGCCTTGCCCGCCGCGGGGGCCCACCACCACCACCTCGCCGTTGCCGGTGTAGAGGGCGGCGCCGCACTGTGCTTCTACCCCTCGGCGATTCCAGTCGCGGGCCCAGGTGCCGCCGCCGCCGCCACCACCGCCCCGCTGTCCTTCTCGGCCCCCTCCGCCTCGCTCTCGCAGCCCCTCGCGATCCAACACGCGCAGCACCCCCCGCATGGACAGCACCCGCGTCACCTGACGGGGTTCCTCGACGCCCTGTCGCACATCCTCCGCGCCGAGGGCCCCGCCGCCCTCTGGCGCGGCACCGCCCCGGCCCTCGCGATGAGCGTCCCGGGCCAGGTCGGCTACATGGTCGGCTACGACGCCCTGCGGCGCACGGCCCTCCGCCGCTTCGGCGACTCGGACGCCGCCGGCGTCGTCGTCCCCCTCGTCGCGGGGAGCGCGTCCCGCGCCGCCGTCGCCGCCGCCCTCTCGCCCTTTGAGCTCGTCCGCACCCGCCTCCAGGCCCAGACGCGCCACTCGCGCGTCTCGCTGTCGCAACTCGTGCGCCAGCTGCGGTGGTCCACCGCGTGGCGCGGACTGAGCAGCACCCTGTGGAGGGACGTGCCCTTCTCGGGCGTCTACTGGGCCGGGTACGAAGGCATCAAGAGGGCCCTGACCGGCGGGAGGGGCATGGGCGAGCAGCGCGCCGCCGCCGCCGCGGGCGCGCCGGGCCCGGGGGCGGGCCTCCGGGACGAGGGCGGCCGGGGCGCGAGGGGAGAGTTTGCGACGGCGTTTGTCAGCGGCGCGGGGAGCGGCGTCGTGCGTCTCTCCCTCTCTCTCGAAAGCAGTACTGCGCGCACACCCACGCTGACGCGCCACACCCACGCTGACGCGCGCACGACGCCCCTCGGGCGGATCGCAGATCGCCGCGACGCTCACCAACCCGTTCGACGTGGTCAAGACGCGGCGGCAGGCCCCGTCCACGACAGGCAACGGCGCGGTCGCCGAGGAGGCGCGCACGCTCGCGCTGCTGCGGCACGTCGTGCGCACCGAGGGGTGGCGCGCGCTGTGGAGCGGGCTGACCCCGCGGCTGGCCAAGGTGCGTCTCTCTCTCTCTTGCTCGCTCGGGCCCCCAGAGCAGCCGTGGCTGACGTGAGGTCGACGCCTCTTACGACGCAGGTTGGCCCGGCGTGTGGGCTCATGATTGGGTGCTACGAGGCCATCAGCGGGTGGAGGGGCGCCAAGAGGGCGGCGACGAGCGAAAGCGAGGGCGACAGGAGGGAGCTTGCGATGGAGTGAGCGGGTGCGAGGACGGGCTTGTCTGTAGACGCTGGGGGATGCGATATAATGTCGCTTGGGTGCACACTTCAAGTCAAGCAGCGAGGAACTAATAACTCGAGGCGCTGCGAGGTGCGAGGTGCGAGGTGCACCGCCCGCCGAGTTGTGGCTTGGCTCACTCGTCGTCCCTCCTCCGAGACGCCAGTCTACGCTCTCTGGACCTGATGGCTGGTGCATTTGGTCAGGGCGGCGGCTCGTCTGGCAGCAGCTCTGCGCCTCCCTCTGGCTCTCACCTTGGCGCTCCTCCTCGCGGGGCGACGCCATCGCTCGCGCCTTCTCCCCAAGTGCCGCGCCCTCCGCCCATGCTGCGAGCGCCTCCCCAGCTACCACAGCACCGCCCAGCCGCAGCGAGGGCCTCGTACACACCGCCCTCGCACTCGCTCGCCCACCCTCCCCGCCCAGGCCCACTCGTCCGCCCCGCGCCCGCACGACAGGGGCAACCCGCCGCCAAGCACCGCAACTTTGACAACAGCTCGGCCGGGGGCGCAGTCAGCCATGTCGGCGGCGGCGGCGGCGGCGGCGGAGAGAGGGCACGGGGACGAGAGGCGGCAGGAGGAGGAGGAGGGTTGAGCGGCGCTCAGGCGAGGAAGAAAGACAGGTGGGCCGACACCTACGTGCGTCTTTTGTCTCACAGGGGGAGGACTCTGCCTCAGAAGCGCGCTGACGCCCCCTCGCCCGCCGCCGCCGCCGCCGCCGCCGCACAGATCCCCGCCGAGGAGACGATCCGCAACGACTACTCGGGCCACTACGTCCAGACGGGCCAGCGTCCGCAGAACCACCTCCGCAACACGGCCGTCGAGACACGTTTCAGCGAGTGCGCCCGCTCTTTCCCTCCCTCCTCCGCTCCGGCGCGTCCGCCCCGAGACTGACGACGCGGCGCCAAGCGCAGGTACCCCAAGTTGGCGACCCTCCTCGCGCACAAGCACGCCCTCACCGCCTCGCCCAGGCACTCGATCCCACCCACCTTTTACAACCTCGCCGCCTCGCCCGTGCCCGACTCGCCCGACGCACCCGCACCCGCACCGGCCCCTGGCCCCTCCTCACCCATGGCCGCCGCCCTGTCGTCCCTCGCCCCCTCCCGCTTCGACTGCATTCTCCTCACCCCGCCTCCCTCCGTCTCGTACGACGAGCTCGCCGCCCTCGACCTCTCGTCCCGCGCGTCGACCCCCTCGTTCGTCTGGCTCTGGGTCGGCTCGGGCCAGACGGACGCGCTCGGCGGAGGTGGCGGCGACGGGATCGGTCTCGAGAGGGGGAGGGACTTGCTTGCGACTTGGGGATACAGGCGGTGCGAGGACATTGTGTGGCTCAAGACGAACCGCGCACAGCCGGAGAAGGACCTCGTCGACGAGGTGCGTTTCGTTTCGTGCGCGTCCTGGGCTCGTCTGGGTCGCTCACTCTGTCGAGGGCAAGCCGCACCGTAGGCCCACATGACGCCATACACTGACGCACGTCACTTCGCTCTCCCGCAGCCCGTCTCGCTCTTCAACCCGACGATCGAGCACTGCCTCATGGGCATCCGCGGCACCGTTCGCCGCTCGACCGACTCGTTCCTCGTCCACTGCAACGTCGACACGGACGTCCTTGTCTGGGAGGGTGACCCCTCTGGTGCGCCTTGCTCTCTCTCGTGTGCCTCTCCGCCAGTCGCTCACTCGCCTTTCGCGTTCCGCGGCGCACCAGACCCGGCCCTCAAACCCCCCGAGCTGCAGTCCCTCGTCGAGAACTTCTGCCTCGGCACCCGCCGCCTGCACCTGTATGGCTCGCCGCGCGCTCTCCGCCGCGGGTGGCTCACCGTCTCGGCCGTGCCGGGCGAGCCGACCTTCTCGTCCCGGAGCGAGGTGCGCCCCGTCGAGGGCGAGGGGTCGGACGAGGAGCAGGCGAGGAGGTGGGGCGCGCCGAGGGACTGGAGGAGGGAGGAGTGGGAGGGGAGGTGGAAGCGGCCGGGGGCTGGCGCGGTGGGGACTGCCGAGGGAGCGGTCGACAAGGTCGAGAGCTTGCTGCCGTTTGTCGAAGGTGCGCTCGCCTCTTTCCCTCGCTCTGCTGCACTTTGCGCACTGTACTGATAGCCCCCTGTCGTCGCACGTCCGCAGAGCTCGACGCCCTCCGTCCCAAGTCCCCTCCCCCGCGGAACGGCCTCCCCTCCTCCGGCGGCCTCGGTCGCGGACGCGGCGCCGGCCTCGGCATCACGCGCAGCGGCCTCATCCCGCAGAGTGCGTCGACGCCGACGCCGCCGAACGGGCTCGGGCGCGGGAGGGGCAGGGGAAGGCGCGACGGGCTTGGGCCGGGCCCGGGACCCGCGCTGCTTCCGCCTGGCGCGCCGCCGCCTCTGCCGAACGCACCGGTCGGTGCACCGTACCGCGACGTGTCGTCGTCCTTCGCTCTGGGCGCGGCACAGGGCATGGGCGCGCACCCGCAGGCCTACCCGCCAGCACCCTTCCATGCCGCGCCGCAGCACTTTGCGCCACCCCAGCAGCCCTACTACGGCCACCCTCCTTCCAACGCGTACGCGCCCTATCAGCAGCAACCCCAATGGCAGCACTACGCGCAGCCCCCGCCACAGCACGTCTCTCCCTACATGTCCGTGCCGGGCTACCCCTCGCACATCCCGCCGCCTCCCGCGCACCCGCATGCCTACGCACCTCCAGCACCCCCTCTTGCATCACCTGTCGACGCCCTCGCGGTGCAGGCACACCTCGCCGCCATCCAGCAGCAGCAGCACGCCCTCTCGGCGCACCTCGCGTCGCTGCAGCTTGCGACGCCCCCGCCACCGCCGCCGCCGCCGGGTGCAATGTCTGACGGGGCGGTTGGTGGCGCGCAGCACTATGGGCACGCGCAGGGGCTGACGTATCCCATCGGCGGGCCGAGGGACGCGTGGGAGGATGCGAGGGAGTAGCTCAGGGATTGCAAGGGGCTGTGCAACGCAATCGGGCACCACTCGTTCGCAGCGGGGCGCGTTTCTTTGTGAGTGTAGGCAGTGTGGCTGTCAAGAGGGAGCTTGTCTAGGCGGACCAATGGGACTCAAGCGGGGCGGAGGGGGGGAATCGAAGGGGGTGTTCGATCCCTGTTCGAGCACTGCTCACCAAGGGTTGGTTTGGGGCCGCTTTGATACGCCAAATCGAAGGGGGGCTCTCCGATGTAACAGGGAGACAGTAGCTGCAGCGAAGCTCTCGCTAGACCCTAGACCGAGAGGGGAGAGAGATGGTGAATTTCAAGAGAGAGAGGCTACCAAGAGGGGGAGGGCGAGCCTCGCGCGCACGGCGACCGCCAACCGCGGCTCCTGGCACATAGTCCCGCCGGCAAGAAGAACGAGCGCCGGCGAGTTCAGAAAAAGAAAAGAGACCCCGGGGAAGGGGCAGGCAGGTCAGCTGAAGCGACCAGAGGGGCGAGTCGAGGGCGAGTCGCTCCAAGCGGAAGCTCCGGAGTGTAGGCGAGCGGGTCTTGCGAGTTGCTTGCTGAACGACGGGGGAAGACAGTAAGAACCTCGCTAGATTGCTGGTCTACTGGGGGGGGG
>SOZI01000167.1:0-41657 GCA_006352295.1 Rhodotorula diobovata | reverse complement strand
ACTGGGCGAGCGCGAGCGCCTCCTGCGCGCGCTGGAACTCGTCCGTCGCGCTCAGCTCGTCCTCGACGCTCGCCTGTGTGCGGTCGTCGGTTTGTCAGTCGTGCATCTGGGGGCAGCCTAGCGGTGAACCGAAAGAGAGAGAGAGAGACGGAGCGCACGACGAGGTCCTCGAGGTCGGCGACGGCTTTGGCGAGGCGCTGCTCTGCGTCGGGGACCATGGCTTGGCCCTCTGTGAGAATGCGGCGCTGTAGGGAGTGTGGAGTTAAGGGGTATGGTCAGTGCGAGACCTAGGTCAGCCGCGTATGTGTGGAGCAACGTCGAGGGGGAGGGAGGGAGGGCGCACCTGGGCGCGCAGCTCGTACTCGTCTGCGCCGCTCGCCTCCATCTGGTTGACCTTGTCCTCCTGAGCGTGGGCCTCTTCCCTGTAGCCTGTGACGTCCTTTGCGAGGCTGTGTGAGGGGAGTGAGGTGAGTTTGAGCGACGACCGAGGAGGAGCGAGGCGCAAGGGGGACGGACCGGGTGACGACGCCGGCCTTGATGCCGAGTTGACGAGTCGAGGAGCTCATGGCCTAGGCGAGTCTGTGCAGTGGTGCTAGAGAGCGTCGAGAGAGACGACGACGGCCCCTCGCCGCTTTGAGCTGCTTTCACCGTCGTCCGTCGCCCTCGCCTCGCTCCAGTCGCCCGTCGAGCCACTCTAGCTCACTCGACTAGATCTCACAGACGCATCCACGCTGCCTCTGAGTTCCGCCGAGTCGTCGTCACCCGCGCCCGCATCTTCATCACTGTCGACTCGGGCTCAGGGCAACTCGCCGCTCGCCGACTCGCCCGCACAGGTGCGTCCTCGGGCTAGGTTGGAGAACAGCTGGGCTGACGCTCCGCCCATGCAGGCTCAAGCCTCCCCTTTCGCCGCCTCGTCCTCGTCCCCCCGCCCGTCGCCCTCCCCCCCACATTCGCCCCGTCCCGAAGACTCGCAGGGCCACAGCGGGCTCGCACCCGCATCCCGCTCTCGTTGTTCCTTCCTGTCCCTCCTCTACAGGCCATCCAGCTGCTACCCTCACCACGATGCAGCAAGTCGCGCGCCCCTCGACCGCCACCACCCCCTTCGCACCTCCCCCCNCCCGCTCGACCCCGCCCACGCCCCTCCTCCTCCCCTCGGCCCCCTCTCGCCCCCGGACCCCGACACCAAGACGAAGGAGCCCGACCTGCGCCTCGAGCTCCTCCTCCTCTCGGGCAAGCGCGCGCGCGTCCCCGTCGACCGGGACGACACGGTCCGCGACGTGCTCGACCGCGTGTGGACCGACTGGCCGCACGGTGCGCCGCCTCTCGCCTTGGGAGCCCCGTGTGCGCAGCTGGAGGTGACTCACTCGACGGACGAACCCCTCCCCGCACGCACGCACGCACGCAACGCAGAGTGGTGCGCGACCGACCCCCCGCCCGCGAGCGCAACCGACCTGAGACTGTGCGTCGCCCCCTGCGTTGCTTGCCCCCTTCTCCCGGATGCCGGGCGCTCGGCGGCTGACACACGGCGCGGTGAGGCTCGGCACAGGCTGCACCTGGGGCGGTTCCTCGAGCCAAAGGCCACGCTCGTCGGTGCGCCCTCTGTTGGCCCCTCGCCGTGGCGCAGCGCGGAACGCTGACCCCTCGCTCTCCCTCCCCGTGCGCCGGGCCGCACAGACGCCGGCCTCGCCCCCTCGCCGCAACCGCACGCCCACGAAGGTGACGCCGACGCCGCAGCCGACGCGCGCCCGCCTGTCGTGCACCTCCATGTGCGGACGCTGCGTCCGCCGGACACTCCGCCGCGGGGAGGAGGTGCGTGGGCGCCTTTGCAAGGGCCTGGGGCGATGACTCTGTTCCACGTAGAAGAGGCTGACTCTCTGTCGCTGCTGTGCGCCCAGGCAAGGTCAAGCAGGGCGTCGCAGACGACACAGACGACGAGGCGTCGTGTTGCGCGTGCTGCATCGTGTCGTGAGCCCTCTGTCTCCCTTTCCCTGGTCGTTCGCCTTCGTTTGCGCTGTGCTTGTGTGCGTCTGTGCTCGCCGTACCTGTAGCTGCTCGTCGTCGTTCTGTGCGCGCTGTCATGAGCTGGTGTTGTGCCCTCACCGGAAGTCGACTCTAGGACAGCGCGGGAAGCCACCGGTTCGGAGGCGGGGATAAAGAGACTTAGACGCAGGGTACAGCAAGGCGCAGGCTACCCTCAGGGGACGGTGTGAGGGTGGTGGCGACTTTATAAGTCGAGCGGCCCCACCTTGCCCTCGCTCTCCCCCGACCTCACCTCTCCCCTCCTCCTCGTCTCGCTGATAGCCAAAGCACCAGCACAGTTCTCCTCGCACCCACTCTCGGTCCATGCCTCCCCTGCGCCGCTCCACCCGCGCTCGCCGGGCCCCTCCCGCCCCCACCGGCTCGACCCCGGCGTCCCCATCCTCGTCCACCCTCGACTTGACGCGCTCGAGCCCAACCGCAAGCCCCGAGGTCCTGCGTGCCAGTGCCGAGGCTGGGCCGTCGAGTCGGGCGGGGAAGCGCAAGGTGGTGATGGACGAGGCGGAGGACGGGGATGAGACGCTCGCGACGAGGTTGCACAGGAAAGAGGGGGACAAGCCGCTCGACGACGAAGGCCAGGTACGTTCTCCCTTGGGTCTGCTGCTGCGCTCGCGCGGGCGGGGCGCACGGTCGTCTGCCGGCACACAGCGAGCGCACGCGCCCTCCGCCGCCCGCCTCCGACTCGGCACCAGCGCATGGTGCCCCCGCTCCCCGTCGTCGCACCGCACGCACTGACGCTCTCCCTCCCACGCACGCCGCGCCCTCGCGGCCCCGCGCCGGCCCCTCCGCGTCGACCTCCACCCCCCGCCGCGCCCCGCGCCGCCGCCGCCGCGAGCAGACCCCGCCGCCGCCGCGCCTCCTCGCTGGCGCCGCGCAGGACCCGTCGGACCCGCGCGTGGTGCTCGAGGAGTGGAGGGGTGCGCTGAGGGGGTGGGAGGGGACATGTGGGGGGTGTGGGGCCGGGGTGAGGCCTGAGGACGAGGAGGAGGCGGTGCGTTCGCGTCTTGCCTCGAGGGTGTTGCTGTCCGCGCAGCCGGTTCCCTCCCCCGGCGTAACCGCCCGTCTCGACGAGCAAAACGCTGACACCCTTCCCGTCGCACACAGCCCATGACCCTCACCCCCTCGACCCCGCTCTCGACCTTCCTCGACGCCTCGACCGCGACGTGCCCCGCCTGCGCCCGCACCCTCTGCAGGGGCTGCTGGGTGCCGCTCGACCCTGCCGAGGGGCGCATCGAGGGGGAGTGCTGTGCGCTCGGGAGGGCGATCGCGGTGCTGCAGGTGCGCGCTCTTCTGCGGTCGGTGCGGGGGGGTGGCGCCGGTCTGAGGGGACGGGGGCACCTCCCGCCCGTGAAGCGCCTGGTCGAAGAGTAACCACTGATCCCGGTCAAGCACGCGCAGCTCCTCTCGGCGCTCGACGCGGTCTACCTCTCGGAGCACCTCGCGCGCCCCGCCCCGACCAAGAAGCGCGCCGTCGTTCCCAAAGCCACCAAAGCCAAGGCCAGGGCCAAGAGCAAGGGAAAGGGCAAGGCCAAGGCCGGTGGCTCGGGGACGGGCTACAGCACGGGGTCCTACTCTGCCGCCACGGGCGCCGGGACGGGCACGGGCTACGCGCACGACGACGACGACGCGTACGACGACGACGACGAGGGGTGGGACGGGTACGGCGACGGCGACGACGAGGGGTGGTACGGCGAGGTCGGGCTCGAGGGGGAGGAGTTTGAGGACGACGAGGAGATGGATGCGTACTGGGACAGGATGCACGAGGAAAAGGTCAAGAAGAAGGCGGACGAGAAGGTGCGTGTTTCTTGGTTTTGTCTGGAGACGCGTTGTTTTATCTCGTCGAGTGAGCGAGCTGACCCCGGCTGGTCCGTTGATCAGGCCGCCCGCGCCGCCGAACTCTCCGCCTCGACCTCCTCTGCCGCCGCGCGCGACCTCGCCCAGGACCCGCTCTTCCTCTCCGCCCTGCGGCACCTCTCGTCCCTCCTCCCTCAGCCCGACTCGCCCACCGCAAAGCTCTACGACTACCTCCCGCACCCCTCCCTCCCCGCCCTCCTCGAGCTCTCGACCCTGCCAGACCTCCTCGCGCAGCTCCTCCGCAACGACTCTGTCGTCGAGTGGACGCGCCGCTCCGACGTCTACTTTGCCATGCTCGACGTGCTCGGCGCGCTGGGCGCGTGCGAGGTCACGCTCGGGTGCCTGTTTGGCGCGAGGAGGGGCAAGGAGTGGAGCGAGGGCGTGGGGAGGTGGGTCGGGGGGACGGGCGAGGTCAGGTGGGAGAGGGGGCAGGGCGAGGGCGGTGCAGAGAACGCGGCGGGCGCGGCGGGGGTCGGGGGTGGGACGAGGGGCAAGGGCAAGGGGCGCGCGACGAAGAGGAGGAAGGTCGAGGAGGAAGAGGCGGATGTCGAGGGCACGGGCGAGGTTGTCCTCGGCGCTTCGTGCGTCCCCTCTCCTTCTCTAGGCGCTTACGTCGACTGACCACCATGCGCTTCCCCCTGCAGCCTCTACTCGCTTCTCAAGAAGCTCTCTATCCAAGCCGAGGCCTTTCGCCGTGCCGCCACGTCCGGCGCCTTCGACGACAACGACGCCGCCCTCATCGGGATCTGTGGCGACTTTGCCACGGCGGGCGAGCGCTTCAAGGCGCTCGAGCGCGTGTGGAGCGCGCGGCAGCCCGAGGGGGCTGTCAAGAACGGCGGTGGCGGCAAGGGCCCCGGCCAGGCGAGGGACAAGGGCGAGGGCAAGGCGCGCGAGTGGGCGCCAGACGAGTATGACAAGGCGTGCGCCGAGCTCGCGTACGCCAACGTCGAGCTCGGCGCTGCGGTCGAGGGCTCGGACGGCGGCAAGACGTTCCCCTCGCAGCAAGCGCCTCTCCTCCTGTCGCGCGCTCTCTCAAACGATGCTGACGCTCGCGCCCGCCCCTACAGCCACTACATCCGCGACATCGCCGCCATCGACTCGTCGCGCCGTCCGCACAAGTCGTTCGTGCACCTCGCCAAGGAGCTCGCCGTCCTGTCGACGGGCCTCCCACCCGGCATCTGGGTCCGCGTCGACGAGAGCAGGATCGACGTCATCAAGTGCGCCTTGTCCCTCTTGTGAAACTCGTGAGGCAGATGTGGAGCAGAACTGACGAGACCGGGGCGTGCACGCGCGCAGGTGCCTCATTGCTGGGCCCGAGGGATCGCCGTACGCCGGCGGCCTGTTCGAGTTCGACATCTTCCTGCCTCTCGGTGAGCTCTTCACCCGCCGCGGGCTCGTAAGCTCGTGCGCTGACTCAACTCGCCCCTCGCTCGCAAAGCACCCGCAGACGAGCCCGCTCGTGTGGCTCATGACGACGGGCAAGGGACAGTGCCGCTTCAACCCCAACCTGTACGCCGAGGGCAAGGTCTGCCTCAGCCTGCTCGGGACGTGGTCCGGCGCACGGGTGCGTGGGGTCCCCCTCAGCTCGTCGACGCGCGCATGCTGGGCGACGTGCGTCTTCACCCACGAGCTTACGGCTCACCCCTTGCCTGCGTCGATTGCAGGAGGAGATGTGGCAACCCCACAAGAGCACGCTGCTGCAGGTGCTCCTCTCGATCACGTCCATGATCCTCGGGTGCGCCTCCTCCCTTGAGGGAGCGCGTCGCAGGCGCAAGATTGACCCCCTCTTTGCCGCCACGAAGGACGAACTACCCCTTCTACAACGGTGCGCGCTGCGGTCTCGCGGCTTCGAGGCGACCTTGCTGACGATCCGAGCGTGGCGACGTACAGAACCCGGGTTCGGCGCGCCGCGCGACGACGAGCGCAACAAGAGTGCGTCGCCCGCCCATCACCTGTTGCAGTGAAGGGGTCCCAGCCTCACTGCGTCCCACATCCTCCGCAGACTACAACAAGAACGTCTCGCTCGCGACGACGAGGTGGGCCATCCTCGAGTGGATCGAGGGCAACAAGTTCAAGGACTCGATCTGGGGCGTGCGTCCTCCATCGCTTGCCTTCCTCCCCTCCCGTCTTCACGCTCACGTTCAACATGCCCTCTCGACCCACAGGACATCATCCTCTCGCACTTCCTCCTCCACCGCCCCTCGATCCAGGCGACGCTCGCCTCCTGGGCCGCCGCCGACCCGCGCCTCGAGGCATGGACCCCCGCCCTCAACGCGACGGCCGGGACGCACCTGCTCGAGCCGTACCGCAGGCCGGTGTACAACCCCGTGGGTGGCGTTGGGGCGCAAGAGGCGGCGGCGCCTGCAGGTCCGGCGCCGAGGGACCTCGTGAGGGAGGTGGACGAGGCGCTGGAGGCGCTCACGGAGTGGAAGGACGACGTCGTGGGGTGGCTTGAGGGGCTGGTCGCTTGAGCGGGAGGGGGAGGCGTCGGGCGAGGGGCGAGCGGGCGCTTGTGCGGAGGAGGTCCGGGCGGGGCTTGCCACGCTTGAGCTTGAGGGGAGTCGCTTGCAGCGCTGTTGTTATATCGATAGGTGCAGCGATAGAGAGAGGGTGGAAGAGGGAGAGAGGGTCTGTCTGTTTACACGTGCGAGAAGGAAGGAGAACAGGGGTCCTAAGAGAGACAAGGGGAGAAAGTCGAACGAAGAAGCAGGCGAGGAAGGGGGAGGAGTGTCCGTGTCACTACAGGAGAGGGGCAAATAAAGGAGTCGTCTATGCTGCGAGTTCGGGAGGGCAAGGGACAGGCAGGGGGGGAGACAGGGGGGCGTGAAGAGGCGAGGGGGGACGGGGGGTATCGCGCGGCGCTGCGCAAGGGGGGGCCCTAGCCCCAAGGCTGCTGGTGGTCCTGCGGCATCTGCGGTGCCCCGCCCGACGACTGGCGCTGCCTCGCCGGCGGAAGCTGCAGCGGGTACGGCATGGCGCCGATCCCGAGCCCGAACGCCTGCAGCGTCGCCATGCTGAGTGTCTGCGGGTGCGGCTGCCCGGGCAGAGTCTGTTGCTGCTGCTGCTGGGCCTGGGTATCAGGCGCCGGCGCCTGTACCGGGGACTGGTGCTGCATGCGCTGCGGCGGCGAGAGACCGACGTGAGGCGACCCGCCCAGGTTGGGCTGCATGGCCGACTGCATGTGGGGCGAGTGTGTCGAGTGGCCGTACTGCATCTGGAAGTCCGAGTGCGGGTGCGGCGCCATACGTTGCAGCAGCGCCGCGAGCGCGTCGTCGCTCAGCGGCGGACCGTGCACGCCCGCCTGTGCGAGGCCGCCCTGGTCGGGCGCGGCGGTGAGCGCGGGCGGGATGTGCTGCGCGCGGAGGTCCGTCTGGACGCTCGCGTCCGAGTAAGAAGCCTGGCGCGAGGGCCCCGACGACGAGGCGGGGACGGGAGGCAGGCCCGCGAGCTGCAGCGCGGCGGCGGGGTCGTAACCTGCTGGGGCGGTGAATGCGCGGTACGGGGCCGAGGGCATCGAGGAGGAGGCGTTGGTGGAGAAGGACGAGTGCGAGCTCGAGGGGAAGGCGCGCGGGATGGGCGTGTGCGGGAGAGAAGGCGGAGGGAGCGACGGTGCGTGGTAGGGCTGGTAAGGGAGGCGCGGGGGCGGGTACGTCGCCGTGCGCTGCGACGACGACGTCGACGGCTGGCCGCCTAGTGGGGGAGGCGGCGTCGGCAGCCTCATGTCGTCGGGCAAGGTCGCACCTCCCGCCATGGGCTCGGGCGACGACGAGATCCAGTTGCCAAACAGTGCCCCTGTCGCGCCACCCGTGACGTCGCTCGCCGACGAAGCGTAGCTTGCGGCGCTGGTCGAGCGCGACGGGACGGGCACGGGCGCCGGGATGTCGGGCTCGGGCGCCGTGTCTGTCGGCGTCGGCACCGCGGTGTCTGGGTGGAACAGCTTGACATGCCGTTGCAAGAGGTCACGCCGCGAAAAGGTGGCGTCGCAGTTGATGCAGGCGAGCGGTTTTGGCGCGTCTGCGAAACGGAAGAGAGAGGCTGAGTCTCCCGTCGGCCGCTGGACCCTCGAGGCGCGAAGGGGCAGCAATCACAACGTACGCTTGGACAGAAAGTGACGCTGCAGGACAGTGGGAGACAGCGGTCAACGAGGGGTCCTCCTGAGCGGAGAGGGAAGGCCAAAGATAGGCGACGGCGGTCCAAGTTGGGCTCGAGCGAACGTTGGTCGCGCAAACGGCCGACAGGACTCACGCGAACGAACTCTGCACGGCTGTAGATGACGCCGCACTGCAGACGCACATGGGAAGAACGGGTCAGGGTGCCAAGCCGAGGGAAGGTTAAGACGCGGGAAGCGGGGAGCGGCGGGAGCTGAGGGCCAACGGCAACGCACGACGGGGCAGGCATGAGCTTGTCGCGACGGAGCCTTCTTGCGTGCAGACGACGACGTGGCCTTGTCTTCAGTCATGCCCGCGACTCGGAGAGAGTCCCTGACCAGCGTTAACGGGGAGCGATGAGCGCGGCCCGGGTGGGGCAACCTGGACGGCGATAGCGAGCTCAAGAGGGCGACACCTCGGCGGTGCGGTGCGCTGCGGTGTGGGCTCGACACGCTCTCCCCGCTTTGCCTGACAGGTATGAAGAGGAGAAGGCGCCGCGCGCCCAGGCCACGCCAGGCGGGCGAGGGTGGGACAAGCCAGAGGCAGGCGGAGGCGGAGGCGGGCGGACGGCCACCGGCCAGCTGCAGCTTGTCCTTCCGAGGTCCTCCTTCTCCTGTCTACCTCGCTGCTTTCGTCCTCGAGCTGTCTGTCTCCACAGGCCTTTCCCCTGTCGCTGCTCTCCGATTTCCCCGTCTGCTCCCGTCTCCCCTGCTGTGCCCGAGCGCTGTTGTCCTCGGCCCAGGGCTTGCGCGTCCAGCGCCAAGCGCTTGCTCAGCGAGCTCGGGTCCGTCGTCCTTCTCACCCGACTGAGCCGCCGGCACGCCAGAGTCAACCTTCTGGCGTGTCACCAGCGTGGCCGAAGCAAGCTGCCCACTCGACGCGCATCGCTCGCAGCTTCTCTCTCCATACGAGCTGGCACCAGACCGGTCTGGCCATTGCGGCGCTCAAGGCGATCTCAAAGGCCTCACAACCCCCGCAATCGCTCCCTCTCCCTCAGCGCCGCATATCCAGGGAACCTCGACTCGCCCACCAACCGCTTGACCTCCCTCTCGAGCGCGTCGGCGTCGCGCAGGATCCCCGCGAGCGCCTGCAGCGCCGCCGCGTACGTCGCGAAGCGCTCGTCCCGCAGGACGTCGAGCGTCAGGGCGAAAGACCCGACGCGGGCGCCTTCGACCGACGCACCGTGCGCCTCGTGCGCGTGCTCGTCCTCGGGCTCGTCTCCGTGGGGCGCGGCGGAGCGGGGAGAAGGCATGCCGCCCTCGGAGAAGAGGCGCAGGCGCCGGTCGTGCTGCAAGAGGCGGTCGAGCAACGGTCCGGGCGTCGCTTCGGGGAGAGGCGCACCCTCGCGCAAGGCGAGCGAGATCTGTAACACAAGGGAGAGGGGGTGAGCTGGTTGTGCACGACGTGGAGCTTGCGAAGAACGCGAGGGCTTACCAGGGCAAAGCTGGTCGTTACGTCGGCAATCTGCGCGTGACAGGCGGAGGGCGCAAGAGACGTCAGCAGACAGCAGCGTGCGCGTGACAAGCGAGCACAGTACGGACGAGCGGTTGGTTAAGGAAGGCCGTCTCATGCACGAGCCTCTGCCGCCAGTCGTGGTCGAGGCGGATGAGCGCCTGCCCGAGCTGCGCCAATGCCTGCAGCAACGCAAGCTGCAGCGTCAACAGGCGCTGGTAGTTCTCCTTGGGCCAGTCGCCGCGCAGGGACGGTTCGAACGCCGCTTGCTCGATGACGACGCGCGACGAGTTGAGCTTGACTGCGGGTGGATGCGGTCGGTGACGGTGAGCGACTCTGCAGCTGAGAGGGTAGCTAGAGAGGGCGCACCTCGCAGGGCGAGCATCTTTGCGCGCCCAACCTGCCTCGATGCCGCCGAGAACGGCTCCTCCCTCGCGCCCAAGTCGAGCGCGCCCTCCTTGCCCGCTCCGCCCGGCGAGCGCGACGGCAAGTCGTTGTCGTAGCCCTCCTCGCTGAGCCACTCGGAGACGATCGCGGTGTAGAGCTGACCGAGAGACTGCACGCATGTCGCGTGCGTGCGCCGCGCAAGGCGACGAGAGGACTGGGGCGGGACCAGCATGAAGACGGCGGCGATGCCCTGCGAGGTGAACTCTTCGTAGTCAGTATCGAGGACCTGGCAGTAGAGCGAGAAAGGGCAACGCACTGCACCGATAATGACAAGGAGAGCTCGCTAGAGAGGCGTGCGTGCGAGGTCAGCTCGCAGCATCGCCGGGCAACGAGGGAAACGATGACGGACCCGCCAAGCGACGGCGTAGCCCACACCGGGATTGCCGACAGTCGGGAGATGCGTGTCCTGCCACGAGTATCCGACCTGCGAACGTCAAGCGAGCAAATCAGCGCGCTCCCGCGTCGCGACACGCGAAAGAGGGGAGGAGGCGCACAACGAGCACCGTCGTGACTGCCGCCATGATGCCAAACATGGCCGACGACGGCGGAGCGTAGAGCCGCACAGCGAACCAGGGGATCATGAGGACAAAGAGCGCCGCACCGACGCCGGGTCGGGTGCCGTCACCATTGGCGGAGCCGACGTACCACTGCGAGCAGTCGAGTCGTCAGCGGAAGGACGAGAGGGGTGTAGAAAGTCGAGAGAGGTCGCACAATGACTGCGCGCGTGCGATGGAGTCAGTGAGGGTGCAACCTCTCGGGACGCGGGAAAGGGTCCGACGCACGCATGCCGTACACGAGGCCGACGATCGTCCCTGCGACACGCTGCAGGGTCGAGAGGACCTGGTCGCCCGAGTGCGGAGCGAGGAACGTCTGGAAGGTGATGAGGGTCCACAGCACTGCGCAAGAGCCGGTGCGCGTCAGTTCAACACGCTGTGCGGTGGCGCGCGAAAGAGACTCTGAGACGCACCTTTTTGCGAGTAGGACGTGTAGGCCGTCGAGCGGAAGACCTGGAAGAGCCAGATCGCAATCGACCCGACGACGTATTTGAGGGCGAAGACGACGTCTGGGGTGATCCACCAGTGCAAGAAGCGGTGCAGCGCGAACGCAGCACGTTGCAGGCCGTTCTTGGGTGGGCGCGCCTCGGGGTCGACGACTGTACGAGGAGCTCGGTGGCAAGTCAGCCAGGAGAGGGAAGGAGAGGACCAGGCTCGAGTAGAACGCACTGCTCTTCTCCATGACCTCCTCGAAGCGCGTCTTGGGCGCCTTGTCCTTCTTGCCGCGCCTGTGCCCCTTCGGCTTTTTCTCTTCCAGGACCGGGTGCTCCTCGTCCTCGTCCGACTCGTCCCCGACCTCGTCGACGCTGTCCGGGTTCTCCCCATCGCCGAGCGCCGCGCCGCCACCCGCTCGCCCATGCCCGCCCCTGACGAGCTTGCCAATCTTGCGCAAGCCCGTTGGCAGCCACAGGTGGTTCTGCCGGCGCCGCTCGGCGAGTGTGCTGAGCTGCCGCGAGAAGGCGAGCACCGCGTCCGAGTAGGTCGTCAGGTTGTCCGACGCGGCAAGGATTGTGAACAGCGAGCCGGGCGCAAAGAGCCTGTCCGGCCCGCGCTCCTCGAACGGCCTCAGCCGGCCCGTCGTCGGGTCGAAAAAGTCCCGGAAAGGCTCAACGAGCGCCTTGCGGTGCTCGCCCCGGTACGCGTCGATCTCGCGCTCGAGTCGCTCGACGGCGACCTGGAGTTCGGCGAACCGGTCCGCCTCGCGCGCCTTGCCCCGCGAGAGCAAGCGCCAGCGCGAGTCGTTCTGCGCGACGAGCCAGTCCATGCACGCCGCGAGGGTCGAGTCGCCCGACTCGCGCAGGGTGTGCGACGCGCTCGCGAAGACGGGCAGGAGCGACTCGAGGTCGTGCTTGTTGGCGCGCTCGGCGCCACCGAGGCGCTCGCGTACGCGCTGCATCCGCGCCGTCTCGGTGAAGCGCTTCTCGTGCCCGCCGCGGGCTGTCCTCGACTTGCGGCTGGGCGTGGTCGAACCGTCGGAACCGCTGCCGTGCTCGTCCTGGCGGGTTGAGGCGAGCTGCACGCGGTGCTGCGATCGAGACCAATCGATCAGCTTGGAACGCGGCAGTGACGCCTTGGGACGTACGCACCTCGTACCCCGACTGCACAGTCGTGAACAGCACCGCGAGCCCGACGCTCCGCACATGCAACTCGCGCAGTGCGCCAGCAAGGCTCTTGAGGTCTTTTGCGCCGAGCCGGCCAAACGAGACCTCGAGCTCGAGCATCGGAATCCCGCCGAGGAGGCCTTCGAGAGCGGACGACATGGCCTCCTGCGTCGCGAGGACGACAGACGTGAAGGGGGACCAGGGTGACGCAGCGTCGCCTGTACCGGGGTCGAACGACGGCGGCTGCTCGTGCAGCAGGCGCGAGTGGAAGTGCGAGCGCTGTAGGACGGGCGAGAGGAACTTGTCGACGAGGTCGGTCCTGGGGAGTTGGCGCGTCGGGTGAGTGGACGACGGACTGAGGGCGAGGCAGGGGGGGAGACAGCACGTACGTCCACGAGTAGTTCAGCGTTTGAGGAAAGATGAGGATCGTGCCGGCAAAGGCGATGCCGAGGTAGCAACCCGTCGGAACTGGCGGCGCGACAGCACGTCAACTGCCGTCGGGGCGAAGGAGCGGAAAAGAGGAGATACGTGAAGACGCACTGAGGAAAGTGGTCGCGAGCGTGTACTGCTGCACCGGGAAGAGCGGGCCATACGAGCACATGATGTCGAGGACGATCGACCCAAAGATGCTCAGGATCAGGAGCTTGGGCATCTTGACGCGGATCAGGCCAAACGCAAAGAGCCCGACGGCGAAGAACCACCCGTGCGTCAGGGTCGAGCGCCAGTCGAGGAAGGCGCCCTCGAAGATCTCGCGGCGGTAGGCGACGTCGGGATTGGTAGCGCCGGCGATGCTGCAGGCGAGGGTATGTCACTGTCAGGGCCGAGGTGGGCCGTCGACGGAGAGGAGCCGAGCGCACCCGGCCTGTGCGCGCTGGACCTGGCTCGTGAGCAGGACCTGGTCGCGCGCCCTGAGCGCCGCGGCCATGGCGGCGCAGCCCCACGCCCAGCCGAGCAGCTGCCCGATGACGAGCGTCAAGGCCGCGACGAGGAAGACCTGGACGGGGAACATGGGCGGCAGCATGACGGTGACGATCCCAGCGAAGAAGGACGCCTGGCCGAGGGTGCGCAACGACACGGGCTCGAGCATGAGGATGAAGCCCCCGAGGAAGACGAGGAGCGTCCTGGCGAGGACCTTGCGGTTTCGCCATGCTGTGCGACGTTGTGCGGCGTCGACAAAGGGCGGGGCGACATCGTACAGCTTGTTCGGGGTGAAGACGGGGAAGAGGGCTGTTGACACGGGCTGTTAGCTCGCGAGGGGAGGCGTGCGGGTGCGGCGAGTGGGGTTGACGTGCCGTTGATGGGTCCAGCAAAGAGGCCTGGCAGCTTTGTGCGCCATCCTCGCTTGTCGTTGTCGGAGGATGGGGCGTCTTGGCGATGAGGTTGTCGGCTCCTCGATGACAACGACGACGAGGAGCCGCCGTCGCCGCGTGTGGCCTTGCGAGCACGAGCCATTGTGCCCGTCTTGCCTACGGAGTAGAGAACGAAGAGCGAGAGTCGGGCAACTTGAGCACTTGAGCGCACCTGATCGAGGGCCGGTGAGCGCGGAGGCGGAGGCGTCGGAGGCGGCCGCAGCTCCGTGCGCGGGGCCGACAGTCCCGTGGCCGTCGTCATCAGGCTGCCCCCAGGAGCTGCGTGTGGTTCGCGCTCTCCTCCCAGCTGCACCGCCCCTACCACACCCTCGCACAGGTGCGCTGCTCAGGTCACTCTACTGCTGCTCTCGCCCCCGTTCCCCCCGTCATCCTCGTCGCTTTGCTCGCGCCTCGAAAGTGATCGAGCCAAGCCACAGGCCACACAGTGCCACACGCTGAACCAGGGTGGCGCACTCTCCTGAGATGCGTTCAAGCGGGCCAACAGGTGGTCACGGAGGACCTGGAGAGGCGACACACTCGCACTCGACCTGGCTCGTGAATCGCTCACCTCACGCCGACACCCTGCTCGCAGCCTCCCCAGCTCACCATGGTCCGCAGCTCTGACAGTGCGTCCCCCCTCTTCTGCAAGGCCTCTCTGGACCTTACCCCTGACCTACTCCTGCAGTCCTCCTCATCCTCGTCGCCATCATCTTCCCGCCCGCCGCGGCCGCCATCGTCGTGCGTCCAGTTTGCCTCTCCTCGCGTGCGTGTGTTCTTGACGGGCTGACCCTCGCGATCTCACAGGGTGGCATCTGCTCTGCCGACTTCTGGAGTGAGTCGTCTCCCGATCCTCTCCGTCGGAACTCGGCTGACCTCAGCGTACCCCCCCAGTCAACCTCCTCCTCACCCTCCTGGGCTACATCCCCGGCCACGTGCACGCGTTCTACCTCATCTACTCGAAGATGCAGGCAGACGAGCGCTTTGGCCCAGGCAACTGGGAGTACCTCGGCAACGCCGAATACGGTGCGCTTTTCCCCATGCCCCTCTCGCCCGCTCGGCCCCCGACTGACCCTTTCCCCGACGCAGCGCCCATCGAGGCGCAGTACGCCCCCGCCCCGCAGCAGCAGCCGTATGGCGCGCACCCTCCCGCACATGGACACTATGGCGCGGTGCACTCGCAGGGGCAGACGACGTACGGGACGGCGTGAGAGCAGGGTGGGAGCGTCAAATGAAGGATGCCGAGTTCCGAGTCGCGTGCCTGAGGAATGACGACGGAGTTTCGACAGATCCCTGCTGAATCACCTGTGTGCTCGCTGCAGAGAGTCGTGCGGTGCTTAATGCGCCAGTCCGAGTGTAGAGAGGCGGACTGCGCCTCTCTCGCAATGGCGTCTCCTTGCCGTCCCCTCTACTGTCTTTACAAGCGTCCGCCCCTCCGATGACAGGCACCTTGCTCGGATACTGTCTCCAGGTCGATCGTGCCGCCGCGATGCGTCCTGCGCCAGCCCCGCAGCCTGAGGCGAACGGGCGAGCGAGCCGCACGGGCTAGGTGCGCTCGCCTTGCCGTTCCATCCCGGCTTCCACAATCTGAAGGGTATGCGTTTGGATCGATGGTGCGGTCCAGAGCACCTCCAAATCCGCCCGAGAAGCTTGTCACCGCCACACGACGCACGCAGCCTCTGGAGGGGGGACCTTCCCGACTCGCTGTCGCTCCGTCGTGACCAAGGCCGTGCGTTACCGAAAGAGGGCCCGTGCACTATTACAGCGCTGAGAAACAGTGTTGACGCGCGCCCGGAGTGCCCGCGCCCGAGCTGCTTAACGGCGACGCCGCACGGGCCGCTCTTGAGTCTGTCGCCGCCGGGGCGGCGCGACTTTCTGCGGGCGTGGACGGCGCTGCCGCCGAGCACGAGAGGCGCCATGACGCCGCAAGGCAAGCGCCCGGCAGGGGGCCAGCCCGCTCAGAAGGGAGGACGTCGAGCAAGAAGTGCTCCCATCCGCTCAAACTGCTAGCGAGAGCGCAGACATCTCGCTGAAGGTCACTCTGGCGGCGCATCTTTACCAAAGTCGTCGAATGCCTCCTCTCGCACGGCCTCGCGCCCTTCTCACCCGACACGCTCGCCTCTGCCTTCGCTCCCAATGCGCTGGGGTCCTGGCGCTGCTCGCTCTGTCCTTCCTGCATAGTGCTACAGGTACTCGTCTCGGCGCTTTTCGGTACCGTACACGCCCTACTCAGGGGGCTTCCTGATCTGCAACCTTTCGTTCAGGCTGCGCACTCACTCGCCCGAGGCCGCACGGTCCGCTCACCTCGGCACAAGCCTGGCCGCCGGCCTTTGGCGCGCGCATCACCCCCTTGTGGAGATTGGCAGCGGCGAGTTCACCTCTTGGGGAGCATGAAGGCATCGGGCCAGGCTGCGTGCCACGAAGCACGCGATGTTCTCTTGCGCTTCGACGCTGACCCGGATGTCGACGCACCGCTCGCCGCCTGGGCGCTGCCGTCCGCTGACACGGCAGCGCGGAAACAAGCCCTATCTCTGCGACCCGAACGCGCGGCGCTCGGCACGCTGGATCCTGTGTGAAGGGTTTCACGACGCGCTGTGGTCGCGAAAAGAGACGGCCGCGCAGACGGACCAGTCGGGTGCCGGGAAGAACTTCGGTCGAGCGGGGCTGAGAGCCAAACGAGATGAAGGCTTTGCGCTCTGACTTCCCGACGGAGTGGGCGCACCGAGAGGGAAAAGGCGCCCTTACGCCGTCTCGTCCCTCCTATCCTGCGGTCCCTCGTCTCCCTGACTGCGCGCTCGCAATGGTTCCCAAGCCCCCTCATGCAGTCTCTTGTATCGAGGCAAGGAAAGGACATCGAGAGGAAACGTACAGAGTGCTTGCAAGTCGTCTAGAAGGTATGCTCAAGAGGTCCCCCCGCCTCGCCTCCCCCACCTTGATCTCGCCTCGCCTACTCCTCGGCGCCGGGAACCTCCTCCTCTGCCAAGAGGCGCTCGGCCTCGAGGGCGGCAACGCACCCAGTGCCGGCAGAGGTGATCGCCTGGCGGTAGACCTTGTCCTGGACGTCGCCGGCGGCAAAGACGCCCTTGACGCTCGTCTGACTCGTGCCCGGCTTGGTGAGGATGTAGCCGTCCGAGTCGAGGTCGAGCTGGCCCTTGACGAGCTCGGTGGCGGGGACGTGGCCGATGGCGTAGAAGAGGCCGTTGGCCTCGAGGTCGCGCTCCTCGCTCGTCTTGGTGTCCTTGACGCGGAGGCTCGTCAGGACCTCGCCGTCGCCCTTGGCCTCGACGGGGACCGTGTTCCACAGGACCGTGATCTTGGGGTGCGACATTGCGCGCTTGGCCATGACCTTGCTCGCGCGGAGGACGTCGCGCCGCACGAGGAGGTACACGTGCGACGCGTACTTGGTCAGGTACATGGCCTCCTCGCACGCGCTGTCGCCGCCGCCGACGACGGCGAGGGGCTTGCGCCGGAAGATGGGGACGGCGCCGTCGCACACGGCGCACGCGCTGATGCCGCTCTGCCAGTACGTCTCCTCGCCGGGGAGGTTCATCCGGCGCGCCGAGGCGCCCGTCGCGATGATGAGCGTGTCGGCCGTCTCGGGGTCCTCCTGCTCGGCGCCCTCGCGCCAGTACTTGAACGGCCGGGAGGACAGGTCCACCTTGGAGATGGTCTCGGTGTGGATCGTCGTGCCGAAGCGCAGCGACTGGGCGCGGAAGAGGTCCATCATCTCCGGGCCGCGGATGCCCTCGGGGAAGCCGGGGCTGCGCGCAGTGTGCAGAGAGGAAGCAGAGTCAGCTCGGGTCTTCAGGTCCGACCAGACTCGCCGTGAGAGAGCGGGACGCACAAGTTCTCGACGTCGGTCGTGGTTGTGAGCTGGCCGCCGGCGGCGAATCCGTTGGCGAGCATGCCCTCAAACATGACGGGCTTGAGGTTGGCGCGCGCGAGGTAGATGCATGCTGTGGGAGGACAAGGACGAGGTCAGCGTGTGAGACTCGCTTTGACGATCACGGCGGGAAGGGGCGCACCAGTGTGCTGAGCAGGTCCAAGTCGCAGAAGAGGCACGTGAGAGGGGTCAATCGTGAAATCGCGAGATGAAGAGAGAGAGAGCGAGAGAGGGGGAGCTTACACCTGCCGGGCCGGATCCGATGACGACAACCTTGTTGTGGGTCGAGGGCTTGTCGGCGGCGGCGCCACCGTTAACTTCGATAGGGGCCATGGCTGCAGTCGAGTGGGCGGGAGTTGGTGAGGAGGGTGCGCGAGATTGCCGGGGTGAGCGGGACGAGGAGGGGAGAACGGGGTCAGTGGGCTGCAACTGCGCGAGGGGGGGAGACTCCCGGCGTGGTGCGAGCGGGTATTGATCGTCGAGGTCTCTGAGAAGATCCCGGTGCTGCCCTGAGAGTGGCGAGGAGACGAGGGCGACGCACCGTAGGTGGAAGACGAGAAGGACACGGCGGGGACGAGCAAGCGGGGCGAGACGATGCGCTGGGCGAAGTGGCGGAACGTGGTAGGTGCGAGTAGAGCTGTGCGCAACAGCTTGACGGTGTAGCTGGCAAGAGTGAAGCGAGAGGAGAGAGACGGTCGGGGTTGGAGCTGAGCGCTTGCCGGCCAAATTGGTCAGCGCCCTCCCGGATCCCTCTCGAGCGCACCTCTTGCAGCTGACACATGCAGCTGATGTGCGCATGTCTTGTCCGCTCTCGTGTACTCGCTCGCAAACGCCGTGCAACCAATGCATCCGATTCTTTGCTCCCTCTGCTGAATCGTCTCGGCGTCCACGGCCCACCGTGTCGTCGCCACCCGGTCCCCACCCGGTCCTGCGCAGGCTCGGGGGCGGCAAGGCTGGTCGAGCGCGCGTCAATGAATCCTTCGGGAGCCCTGTAGCGAGCTTGAGGCGAGACCGTCGAACCGCCAGCGAAAGTCAGAGGGCTCGCGCTCGCGACATCGCGGAGGCGTCCGCTCCCCCGCGGGAGCCGGACGAGCGCGGCCGAAGCAGCCATTCGGCGAGGCGCACCCCGCGCGACAGGGCATGCGCCACGATCTGGAATTGAAGCGCATCAAGCGGCGCCGAAGGGCAAGCCCGTGCGAGGCGAGCGCAGGTCCGTCCGACCAGCTGTGGGTGCCGGCATCGTCTAAGGGCTACGTCTGCGTCCGCGAGCTCTGGCGCAGGCCAGCCTCTGCGACCGTCTTTGTTGGTGCCAAGCAGGGGGAAGGGGTAGGCCGACGGGCACGAGGTGTCCGGTCAGTGGGCGAGAGGACGTGGCGGAAGCGAAGGCGCGGCTGCTCGACGGGCGGCAAGAGGAGACTTGCGCTCCGAGCGGGCGCCGCGCCGGCCAACTCGGCAACCTGACCTTTACCAAGAAGCCGTCGAGGCGGATCAGCCGTTAGAGGCGGCTCGAGGCGAGGAAGCGAGCGACGGAATGGGCGGACGGGGATAGGGCGAGACGGGGTGAGCGGGAGGGAGCGCAAGGGAGCGGGACAAGCTGAGGCCAAGCGCGGGGCCGAGCACAGAGTCTAAGCGTGTACCCGAGCAGTGTAACAGCGCACAGGAGCGAGAGTGAAGACGGAGCCGGGAGAGAACCGTCGTCCCGCGGCGACTCAAGCGTCAAGCCTCCGTCGCACCGCCTTCGCTCTTGTCCTTCACACTCGGCTAAACAGGCGAAGTCACCGGGCAGCTGATCAGGGCCAACGCACGCCTCTCACGCCCGACCCAAGTCAGTCCACCCTTCTTCCCTCACCACCCTCGGCTCGTCTCGTCCCGATCATCTCCCGACGCCCTCACCGCCTTGTCCACCGAGGCGGGCGAGCTGGAACCGGGTCAGAAAGGCCCCCCCAACTCACCACTGACCTTCCCCGCAGAAGCCGCGCCCCTCCCTTGCGCCGTCCACCGCCCTCCCCCCTCCCTGCCGCCCGCCATGGCCTCGCTCCGCCTGCGCGCCGTCGCCCCCCGCCGCGCCTCGTCGCTCGTCCCTTCCCTCGCATGCCACGCACGGTTCACCTCGAGCCCCGCACGCGCACCCCCGGCCAACCCACTCCAGCCCACCCTGGCTCCCGCCTATGGGGACCGTGTCAACCGCTACTCGTGCGTCGCGCTCGTTCGGGCATTCCCTCCTTCTGCTGTGCCCGGGCAACTGACAGAGAACGACCCTGTCCAGGCACCTCATCACGTCGGACCCGACCCAGGGGTGCGCTCTTTTCCTCTCGGCGTGGTCCCGTGCCTCCTCCTCGAGACTGACCGCCCGTCCTCGCCCGGCCCTTGCAGTGCCTCGCAGGCCATGCTGTACGCAACCGACGGCATTGACGAGCCCAACGACCTCGACAAGCCCATGGTCGGCGTCGCAAACGTCTGGTGCGCTTTCCCCGACCTGCTCTCTATGGTGCAGCTCGCTGACTCACGCGTCGCTCCACCGCGCGCGCCGTACAGGTACGAGGGCAACCCGTGCGTTGTGCTCCACTGTCACCCGCTCAGGTACCTTACCCCGCCGCACATCGCTGAACATCCCCCCTTGTCCGCGCAGCTGCAACAAGCACGTCCTGCACCTCGGCGCACGCATCAAGGACTCGCTCACCAACGCAGGCATCACGGGCTACGGCTTCGGCACCGTCGGCGTGTCGGACGGCATCTCGATGGGCACGTTCGGCATGAGCTTCTCGCTCCAGAGCCGCGACCTCATTGCCGACCAGGTCGAGACAGCCGCGGGTGGGCACTGGCTCGATGGCATGGTCACGATCCCGGTACGTCGCTCCCTTCGTGGCTGTGGTCAGCGAGACCGAGACTGACTAGATCTCCTGCAGGCGTGCGACAAGAACATGTGCGTCGAGCCTGCCGGGGTGCTCAGGAGCTTGCAGGAGCTGACATCTTCGTGCCCGCGTCGCGCAGGCCCGGTGTTCTCATGGCGCTCGGACGCTTGAACCGGCCAGGCATTATGGGTGCGTCGTGGCCGATCACGCCTCTGGCGTCCAAGGTCGCCCGCTGACTCGCCTGGCGCACTCGCAGTCTACGGCGGCACGATGCAACCCGGCTCGTGCCAGGACCAGCCGGTCCTCGACGTCGTCAGCGCGTTCCAGTCGTACGGCAAGTTCCTCGAGATGGGTTCGACGCCCGAGGCGGAAAAGATCCGGCTCGACACGGTCCGCAACTCGTGCCGCAAGGAGGGCGGCTCGTGCGGCGGCATGTACACGGCCAACACGATGGCGTCTGCGGCCGAGGCCATGGGCATGACGCTCCCCTACTCGAGTTCGACCCCGGCGGCGTACCAGCAGAAGAAGGACGAGTGCGACGCCGTCGGCGGTGCGATGCGGACCCTCCTCGAGAAGAACATCCGCCCGCGCGACATCATGACGCGCGCGGCCTTCGAGAACGCCATGGTGCTCACCATGATCCTCGGCGGGTCGACCAACGCCGTCCTGCACCTGATCGCCATCGCCCACTCGTGCGGCGTCGAGCTCGGCATCGACGACTTCCAGGCCGTGAGCGACCGGATACCGTTCCTCGCCGACCTCAAGCCCTCGGGCAAGTACGTCATGGAGGACGTGCACAAGATTGGGGGGACCCCGGCCGTGCTCAAGTACCTCCTCGAGCACAAGCTCATCGACGGCGACATCCTGACCGTCACGGGCAAGACGCTCGCCGAGAACCTCGACCCGCTCCCGGCGCTCAAGCAGGGACAGGACGTCATCCGCCCCCTGAGCAACCCGATCAAGTCGACGGGCCATATCCGCATCCTCAAGGGCAACCTCGCCCCCGGTGGGTGCGTGTCCAAGATCACGGGCAAGGAAGGCCTGACCTTTGAGGGCAAGGCGCGCGTCTTTGACAACGAGGAGGACGTGTACCACGCCATCGAGAACAAGAGCATCAACACGAGCGAGAAGACCGTCATCGTCCTGCGCTACCTCGGTCCCAAGGGTGGCCCCGGTGCGCTCTCTCTCCCTCCCCTTCTCCTGCATTGTCAGCGCCCCGCGTGTTGACTGCTGCCTACCCCGGGCGCAGGCATGCCCGAGATGCTCAAGACGACGTCGATGGTCATGGGTGCCGGCCTGGGGCAGCACGTCGCGTGCGTCACCGACGGCCGCTTCTCGGGCGGCACGCACGGCTTCACCGTCGGGCACGTCGTCCCCGAGGCGTTCGTCGGAGGCAACATTGCCCTCGTGCAGGATGGCGATGTGCGTCCCCCTCCTCTCTTTCCCCTCCCTCCTCTCTCTCTCTCGCGCGCGCGGGCTTGGAAGGACGGGCGGCGCTGACCTGGGCGGAGACACGCGCGTGAGCAGGTTGTCTACATCGACGCGGTCAAGAACACGATCGACATGCGCATCTCGGACGAGGAGCTCGAGCGCCGCCGCAAGGAGTGGAAGCCGCGTGAGCCCAAGGTCAAGCAGGTGCGTAGCGGCCTCTCCCCTCCTGGTCTAACCACGGGAGATAGCGCGTACACCTGCACTAGCTGACACGTCGTCGCTCGCGCGCTTTCGCAGGGCACGTTGTACAAGTACCAGAAGCTCGTCTCGGACGCTTCGCACGGTGCCGTCACCGACCTGCTCGACTGAGCGATGCCCCCCACTTCGTAGCATCTCTGTCTCTGTGTGCTACCTCGCTGCATTGCCATCTCATCATCGGTCCTGACCCCGGACCTCTCGGCGAGGCGGAGGACGCGTGCAAGCGTGTCTGGGGAGGGGCAAGCGGGCGCCGGCGGGCTCTGGGTCGGCGAGGCTGTCGAGAGTGACTCGTGAGAGCAGCTCGGCGTGCCCCGGCGAGCGCACGATGCGAGTTGACGGCGAGGGAGGCGTATCCGCGGAAGGGGAGGCCCACTCCCCCTCTCACACTCACTTCCGCACCGACACGTCAGGATGGCTTCGACTGAGCGCAAACGCAAGTGGGATGAGCCTGGCTCTCCCTCGAGTGCGTCGCAGGACCCACCCAAGCACGTCAAGACTGAGGAGGACCCCTCCAAGGACGGACCCTTGGGCAACCCGGACCGCGACGGCGAAAAGGCCGCTCAGGCTGCGGGTGCGCACTTTGTCTTGCTCGGTCGACCTCGACACACTGACCGTGGACTCCGCCTTGCAGCCTCGATCGCGGCTCGCCTCGCGTCGCAGTACGGTGCCGCGCCCCCGCCGGGCCACGCCCCACCGCCGCCTCCTGCTGGCGGAGGGGCCGCCGCAGGCAGTGCAGCAGACTCGATGGGTGCAGGAGACCGCAGGGAACGCGAGAGGGAACGCGCTCAGGGCCTGTCAGTCCCCCGCCCGCACTCCCTCCCTGTCGCTCTCTTCGCACCGTGAGCTGACCCACCTCTGAGCGATGCCCACACACGCGCAGCTTCGTCGAGGATATCGAAATCAACGACC
Organism: Rhodotorula diobovata; assembly: GCA_006352295.1. Lineage (NCBI taxonomy): Eukaryota > Fungi > Basidiomycota > Microbotryomycetes > Sporidiobolales > Sporidiobolaceae > Rhodotorula > Rhodotorula diobovata. The sequence goes on along the minus strand of SOZI01000167.1, from coordinate 18,885 downwards.
TGCGCAACCGCTACCTCTTGACAAAGGGCCCGACGCAGCAGCAGATCCTCGCCGACACGGGCGCCGCCGTCCTCACCAAGGGCGTGTGGTACCCGGACAAGTCGATGGCGACCGAGAAGGACCCGGCCCTGTACCTGCACATCACGGCAGAGACCGCAGAGAAGCTCGAGGCCGGCGTCAGGGCCGTCCAGGCGTTGATCGACCAGGAACTCAACCTCCTCGATACGAGGAGGGGCCCGCCCCGCGGAGGCGAGGACTTGCCGCGCGACTCGGGCTACGGCCAGCGCGTGCGTCCGCTGTTCTCGTCTCGAGCTCAATGAGGTGGACCTGAGTGCGCTGACGACACGGCGTCACTTCCTGGCCTCTCGCAGCGCAAGTGGCCCGAGGAGAAGGTCATGATTGAACTCGAGCCCCTGCGCAACTTCAACCTCCGCGCCAAGACGGTCGGACCGGGTGTACGTTCACTCGCGCTCCTTTGTCACGCTCGCGTGCTCGCTCGCTCTCGGCTGACGACGCGACTCGATCGCGGCGCTCGCAGGGCATGTTCGTCAAGTGGATCCAACAGGAGACGGGCACGCGCGTGCAGATCAAGGGCCAGGGGTCGGGCTTCATCGAGACTGACACGGGACGCGAGAGCGACGACCCTCTCCACGTCAACATCGCGTGCGTCCTTCCCCCTCCTCTTGTCCTCTGCCTTCCTTCCGCGCGCAGCGCCTGATGCCGCTCTCCGCACACAGCGGCCCAGACCAGGCCCAGATCGACAAAGCGGCCGAGCTTGCGCGCGACCTCCTCAGCGTCGTGCGCGAGAAGCACGCCGAGGCGCGCGACATGCTCAACTCGTACAACAGCGGCGGTGGCGGAGGCGGCCAGTTTACGCCGAGCGGGGCCAACACGCAGCAGTTTGGTGCGCCGATGCGGTTTGGCGCTGGAGGTGGGCCACCGCCGGGCATGGGCATGGGCATGGGCATGGACCAGCAGCAGCAGCAGAACCCCTACAGCTACCAGGTGCGCCTTTCTCCTCTCGCGCCCTCGCAAGGGCGGCCTCCTGATGTTCAGCTCTCCCCGTCTCTGCACGTGCTCGACGTGCAGCCCAACCAGTACGCCGGCGCAGGCCTCACCGCGCCGCTCCCGCCCGGCGAGGCACCCCCGGCGCCGCCTGCTTCGAACGGCGACGAGCCGGCCGGCGCACAGGCCGCGAGTGGGCTCACGCCCGAGGCGTACACGGCGTGGTGGCAGTCGTTGGACCAGGCGAGCAAGGACTACTACACGCAGTGCGTCTCCCCTCTCTCCCTCTTCCCCTTCGGCACCCTCCGGTCCGCACGTCGTCCGGCACGTTCGTCAGAGCTCGACGACTGACTTCCTCACTCCCTCAGGTACTACGCGGCGTACGCCCAGTACGCTGCCAACCCCACCGCCGCCGCCGGCGCAGCAGCCACTCCGACCGCCGCGGCCGCCTCCTCGGCCACCCCTCAACCGCCGAGCCAGCCCGCGCCGGCCCCCCCGTCCGACGCGCCTCCTCCGCCCCCGCCCTCCTCCGCCGCGCCTCCGCCGCCGCCGCCCCCGGCGGACGAGCCCCCCGCGCCGCCCCAAGGCGGCCACGGACGGTACGGCGCCGTGCCGCCCCCTGCGGGGCTGTGAGATGCACTCTGCGAGGCGTGTTGGCGCGCTGGGCCGAGTGGTCGGGCGCTCTGGGTGTACGACAGTGGGCGCTGAGAGTCGCTTGTAAGTGTACCGAGGTCGTTGACTTGCTTGCCGGCGGACGGAGGGCGCCGACGTCGTGCTCTGGCCGGGTCGACGTCGAGAGCCGCGGCGCGAGAGAACGAGAGGTATCGGTCCGCGGGTAGGTGGTCAAGGACTGCGTAGGCTGTGCTGCTTTCGCATAGCTGGTGCACCAGGGCTCTTTGAAGAAACTGTCTCAGCGACGGGGCAGAGGTGGGGGGGAGCGCTGAGCTCCGAGCGAGCAATCGAGCGGAAGGGCGGGGCCTCCTCGCTGTCCTCGCTCCTCTCCCCGTCCCTCTGCTACCATGGCCGACGCTGCTGGCTTTTCGCGCGCGTCGTCTTCTACTTCTCCCGACGTGCCTTCGCCCTCTGATGCGAACGGCGCGGCAAAGGCTTCGCGGACCAAGCGGGCGTGCGTCCAGTGCTTCAAGGCCAAAGTACGCTGCTCGGGCGACCACCCGTGCTGCACGCGGTGTGCCCACAAGCAGTCGCAGTGCTACTACGACCCGACGGGCAACCACCGCGCCAAGAAGCCCCGCAGGGACCCACCGCCCGCCGCCCCTCGCCCTGCCCCTCCCCCTGCCCCTCGTCAGGCGAGCACCAGCCGCACAAGCCCAGCCACTGCGACTGCGACTGCCACTGTGACTGCGACGCCGAGCATGTACGCCCACGAGGATCACTCGCCAGACGAGGGGGCGACCACCCCGGTCGCCATCCGCCAACCCTTCTTCCGGTGGCTGGGTGCGCACGTTCCCCACCTCGACTGGTCCCCGAGGTTCACTTCACTGACCTTCTCCTGCGTCCACAGGCTTGACGAGTATCCTCCCGCCCCAGCAAGGCCCCCAGTTCCGCTCCTTCCCCGTCGCCGTCCGCGGTCCCGACACCCAGTCGCCGCCCACCCACGACGCCGCGTCGCCGCCTGTCCCTCCGCTCAGAGACCCCGCCATCGAGTCGGCCGAGGCAGAGGTCCGCATCAGGACCTTCTACACCCTGTTCGAGAGCTACCTCCCGTACATGCCCCTCCGCGAGACGCTCGACCGCCTCGCGAGGGGCACCCTGAGCGAGGTCGTCATTGCCGCGATGAGTGCTCTCGTCAAGCGGTGCGTTTCTTGACCTCTTCACTCGAAGGAAAGACCCGCGCGCTGACGGCATCGTCGCAGGGTACGCCCAGAGACGCCTGGTCCCAGTGCCGAGCAGCTCGCAGACCGCGCAAAGAGCCTCGTCATTGCGCACCTCGCCCTCCCCTCGCTCGACACGATCTACGCACTCCTCCTCCTCGCGTACCACGAGCACGGCGCCGACCGCGACAGCGGCTTGTGGGCCTACTCGGGCATGGCAATCCGAGCGTGCGTCGACCTGGGCCTGCACAAGGTGCGCTAGTCTTTTTGTGGCTCTCTCGCTTTCACACCAACCGTCGCTCACACGCGCTCGCGACGCAGTCCTTCGAGGCCAACAATCCGGCCGAGACGGCGCTGCGCTCGCGCATCTTCTGGGCCGTCGCTTGCCTCGACCGAATCGTCTCGTGCGGCACGGGCCGGCTCACGACCATCCCGCTTTCCCAAATCGAGGTGCGTACGCTGTCGCTGCATTCTTGAGCGCGCAGTCGCTCACCGCCCGCGCAACTCGCAGGTCAGCTTGCCTCCGCCTCGAGACACGGTCCGCACGACGCAGGGCGCCTCGCTCCCCGACCCGTTCCCGACCCTCTGCCGCCTCCTCCTCATCTCGGGCAACATGTCGGACGCCGTCAACACGACCTCGTCGCTGTCCGCGCACCCGCAGGTGCCCGTCTCGGTCCAGCTCGAGCTCGCCGAGTTCCAGGCGTCCCTCCCCGAGCCGCTCCACTTCTCCATCCATACCTTCAGCGCCTACGTCAATGCCGGGCACGCGCAGGCGTTCCTCCTCCTGTCGCTGTGGCACCAGGCCGTGCACCTCGCCATTCACGAGGCGGCGCTCCTCTTTGCGCACCCGGCGACGGTCGGGAGCCCTCCCTCCGCGGGCGCGGACATGACCCCCCTGAGCGGCTCGTCGGCGATCAGCATCGCCGACATGCTCGCCTACTCGAGTGTCATCCTCGACGACGCGTTCCTCTGCAACCCGACGCTCTCGCAGCCCATCATGATGGCCGGCCGAGCGGCGTACGCGCTCCTCAAGACGCTCCCCGCGTCGACGCCGCGGTCCGAGGTCGAGCCGCTCGAGCGCTCGGTGACGATCTGTCAGAAGACGCTCGAGCGCATGCAGCAGCCCTGGCGCGGCCTGTCGTGGCACGTCGAGTCGATGACCAAGAGCGCGCGAGAGGTCGACCTCCATGGCAAGGTCGGCGCGACGATCACGACTGCCGACAAGGGGATGCTCACCAAGGCCAAGCTCGACGACTTGACTCGCAGCTGCTCGTGGCTCCTCGACGAGCTGTCGTCGGCGCCAACGGAGAGCGGCGAAGGTGCGTTCACTCCCTCTCCCGTCCTTCTCGCTCTCCTTGCCGTGTTCTCGACACCGCTGACGCTCGCACCCCTGTCAGTCGTCGGCGTCGGCCTCTCCTCTTGGGGCATCACCTCCGACCCCGCGCCGCCACCGCACCTCCAGCCCCCTCCCCAGTCGACCGTCGCCGTCCTCCGCTCGGGCCGCTCGTCGCCCATCCTCTGGAACGACCAGTCGGGCGACCTCCTCTCGACGTTCGCGCACGACATGAACGGCTTCTGGAGTGGCGAGTGGCTGGCGGGACCGGGGCAGCAGGGTGCGCCGGGAGGGAGCGGGGTCGGGAGGGAGGACCCGTTGGAGCACGTGCTCGGCCTGCCACCGCACTCGTCGGGCTGACCTGTATTTTTGACCCCGTACGGCTGTCGCTGTCGGCCAGCGCCAGTTTCGAGTCGTGCTCCCGTTCCTTTCGACGACTCTACCGCACTGCTTTGCGTCCGCCTCCGCCTATACTTGCTCCGCCAGCTCTCGCGTATGTGGGTGGACTCGGCGCACAGCTGCTGCGACCGAGCTAGCAAGGCTTCTGCCCAGCGATTGACGCCCAGAGGAGCACGACGTCTCGGCAGGAGCGCACTCGCCTGACCCGCTTCTGAGGAGGAATCCCTCACACGTACGACTCGCGCAGTCTCACTCGGTCGGTACATCGATCTCAAGGTTCGAATGTCGTGCTGTAAACAAGGTTGCACTGCACCCTCTCTCTCTAGTCGTGGATCTGGCACTTGATGGCTGCGGGCGCGAAAGAGTCAGGCTCGTCCTCGTCCAGGAGTCGCGGCGCTCCCTCGCTTCTGAAGAGGCGCGAGTGGCGAGACGGAGAAGGACGCACCTCCGCGCGTGACGTCTACCGCAGTCTCGAACGCGTCGACGGCGTTTTCGAGGGTGAAGCGGTGCGTGACGAGCGGCTTGAGGTCGATGAGGCCCGCTTCGACGAGACCTGCTCGGCAGACGACGTCAGTTTTAGGTATGTTCTCACCTGGGAAGTGGAGGACAGCGGAGAAGCGCACGGATTGCTTTAGGGTACTGGTTGGCGTAGCGGTATTGCAGCTTGACGTCGATCTCGTTGGTGCTCAGGTGCATGAGCGGGAGCGTCTGGAAGTCCTTGCCCGCACCGATGATGAACACGGTCGAGCCAAATCTGCCCGCATAGCACGCCGTCTGCACACTCGACTCGACGCCCGTGCACTCGAGCGCGAGCTTGAGCCCCGTCGGGAGACCCGCCGCCGCTTTGACCTTGGCTGCGACGTCTTTGGGCTCGACGCCGCGCTCGACGAGGACGGTCTTGACGCCGGGGACGAGCTTCTTGGCAAAGTCGAGCCGGGACTGGGCAATGTCGGTAATGACGATGGGGGTCGCGCCTGCGGCGTGAGCGGCGAGGAGACTGACAAGCCCGATGGGTCCGGCGCCGCTGCATGACGAGAATTAGTCAGGGCTCGACGAAGCAGGCTGAAGCAAGGAAGCAAGAAGAAACAAACCAGATGAGGAGAGGGTCGCCGAGGCGGAGGTCGGCGCGCTCGATGCCCGCCAGCGCGACGCACAGCGGCTCGAGCAGCGCGCCCTCCTCAAAGCTGATCGTTTCGGGAATCGGGTGCACCCACGCCGCGGGATGCAGGTGGTACCGCGTCAACGTACCGTGGTACGGCGGCGTCGAGAAGAAGACGACGTCAGGGCAGGCGTTGTACCGCCCGACCCTGCAGAACTCGCACTGCCCGCATGGCACGCCCGCCTCGATGGCGACGCGGTCGCCCTTCTTGAGACCCGTCACGCCGGGTCCGACCTCGTGAATCTCGCCAGACGACTCGTGGCCTGCTCCGCAGACGTCGCGGACGACCATCGAGTCCCCAATGCGTCCGTGCTGTGTTCACTGCGGCCGTCAGCCTCCTTTCGCGCGACACTTTCTTGACGTGCACACCTTCCAGAAGTGACAGTCACTGCGTGTGAGATAGCAGGACCGAGGTCAGCAGAGGGTCCCCGCGGAAGGAGGGAGCACGAGAGCGCGGACGCACCTGCCGCAGATCCCGGTCGCCTTGACGTGCACGACGACCTCGCCCTCGCGAGCTTGTGGTACAGGCTTCTCGATGAGGTACAGGTTCGCGCCAGGAGCATAGGCCGCCGCGAGGTTCTTGCTCGGGTCACGCAAAGGCACGACGCCCGGGTCGAGGACCTTGAATTCGGGAGACTTGAGGACGACGTCCGGGTGGTACGCTTCGGGGTAGTTGTGTGCCATGGCAGGTCCTTGACAGAGAGAGGAGTGCGAGGGGTTCGTGAGAGGGCGAGCGAGGGGCGAGGACTCGGCTGAGGAGGAGGACGGCGAGGGAACGATCTGGATGGGTCGCAGTGCGGGGAGCAGAGAGCAAAGCGGGTGAGGAGAGAGCTGTCGAGCGCGCAACCGAGAGCAGCCGAGAGTGTCGGCCACAAGGAGACGCGTTGCCGCCGGCTGGTTGAGGACTTTTGACCAGCCGAAGTGGGGGGAGCTCCGGAGCGCGACGAGCGAGCCGACAGTGAGCCGCCGAGCCGAGACGGCTCGATCGCCGGCCGAGCGGGCTAGCGGACCCCCACGAAGGCCTTTTTTACCCCAGACTCGCTCCTCTCTCTGCTCTCTCCTACCACTCCACACCCGCTTAACGACGCCATGGGGATCAATGGCAAGGCCCTCGTCTGGGCCATCAACGGCGTCTGCGCCCTCAGGTATGTACGCCCGCGGGCCCCGCGCTAACGCACTGGCGGCCCCTGCACGCCTCTTCCGTCCATGTCCCGGGGCTGACCGGCTGCTTTGCTCTGCCGCGTCTGCTCACGCTCACGCAGCATCTTCTTCTTTGGTGCGTGACCCCTCTCGCTGCCCTTTCGCCGAAGATCCGTCATTCTCACGCCGCTCCTCTCGCAGGCTACGATCAGGGTGCGCCTCTACCGCGGCTCGAGGGTCGCCTGTTTCGGCGGAGCGCGCTTCTGACTCTCGCTTCGACGAGCCTGTGCAGGCATGATGGGAGGCGTCAACGGCGCCCCCGACTATATTGACACGATGGGACTTGGCTTCCTGACCCCGCCGACGTCCCCCGGCGGCAAGGTGACCGCGACCGTGACCCAGTCGACCAAGCAGGTGCGCTTAGACCTTGCCTCGGCCCACTAGACAAGCTGAGACTGACGCACCTTTTCGTCACAGGGCGGAATCGTCGCCGCGTACTGTGCGTGTCGCTCGGCACTCCCCGCCTCGCTTGACCTTCGCAAGTTGGGGCTGACCCCGACCCGCCGCACTCTCTCGCGCAGACCTCGGTACTCTGATCGGCTGCCTGCTGGGAGGCTGGCTCGGTGACAAGCTCGGCCGCAAGAAAACCATCTGGATCGGCTCTCTCTGGATCATCATCGGCGCTCCGCTGCAGGTGCGCCCCGTCTCGCCGTCCTTCGTGCTCTCTCGCTGACTCTATCGTGCCGGCACCGCAGGCTTCAGCTCAGAACGTCGCGTGGATGGTCATGGCGCGCATCATTACCGGCGTCGGCACGGGCCACCTCAATGCCATCGTCCCCGTCTGGTCTGCCGAGACGTCGGGCCACCTGTCGCGCGGCTTCTTCATCGCGCTCGAGTTCACACTCAACATCTTTGGTGTCGTCGTCGCGTACTGGCTCGGTGCGTGAATGCCGGTCCCGCTCGCGGCGAGACTGCCCGAGAGCTGACTCGTGCCGCGCAGAGTACGGTCTCTCGTTTGTCGGAGACGGCAACACGCAGATCCGCTGGCGCTTCCCTATTGCGTTCCAGCTTGTGTGCGTTTTGACCTCCACGTCCCTCCCCGCCGCTTGCCTGCTCTCTGCTGACGCTCAGGCGTCCCCCTCGGGACCGACAGCCCGCTCGTCGGCCTTGCGATCGCTACCTTCTTCATGCCTGGTAGGTCCTCTCCGCGTCGAGCTGTGCACCCGCGTTTCTCAGTCACTGATCCAGTCTTGTTCTTCGGCACCGCGCAGAGTCCCCTCGGTGGCTCCTCAAGGCGGGCTACCGCGAGGAGTCGCTCGCCATCCTCGGCCGTCTCCGCTCGGACGACGGCGAGGTCAACGACGAGGCCCGCGCCGAGTTCAACGAGATCGACCAGACCATCCAGATGGACGGCGGCGAGGAGCCGGGTTACCTCAGGATGTTCTTCTCGCCGTGCGGCAAGCTGCACCTCTCGCGTCGCGTGCGTGCACTCTCGCTTTTTCGCACTTCGATCATGACGTCCTGCTGACCTACTGGGCCTGTACAGACCCAACTCGCCATCTGGATCCAGATCTTGCAGGAGTGGGGCGGCATCGCGGCCATCACGGTCTACCAGCCCGTCATCTTTGGCCTCGCGGGCTTCGACGCCTCAAAGGCGGGCTGGGTCAGTGGAGTCAACACGATCACTTACATGTTCTCGACGTACGTTGGCCCAATTCCTCTCTCCTGCGCTCTCTCGCGCGCTCTTGCACGATGTACGGGCCGCAGACCGCGGCTCTCCTTCCCGACCTGCTCGTCTCACCTACACAGTCAACTAACTGGAAGTCCGGCTCGTCGACAGTCTCATCTGCGTCTTCACCCTCGACCGCATCGGCAGGCGGATGACCCTGTGCGCTCGAACCCGCCGTTCACCATTCCAACCGGTCCCTCGCTAACGCTTGACACCTCCAGATTCTGGGGCGGCGCTGTCCAGGCTTTCGCGCTCATCATGGCAGGCGTCTTTGTGCACCTCCTCACCGTCCAGCCCGAGAAGACGGCCCAGTTTGGCGGCGCCGCTACCTTCATGGTCTTCCTCGTGCGCCTCCCACCTCCCGTCCACTGCTTCGAGGGATTGATCTGACATGCTCACGCTTGCAGTACACGGCCGTATTTGGCGCGACCTGGCTCACCGTGCCTTGGATCTACCCGGTACGCCGTTGTCGCACTCCCACCTCGGCCTCCCCCCTCCGGAGCTCACCTCCTTCGCCCTTTCGCATTGCAGGCCGAGATTTGGCCCGTCAACGCACGCGGCAAAGGCAATGCAATGGGCGTGGCAGGGTGGTCGATCGGCAACGGCTGGTGCACGCTGCTCGTCCCCGTCATGTTCGACAAGATCAAGGAGAACGCGCTCTACATCTTTGGCTGCGCCAACATCCTCGCCATCGTCGTCGTGTGGGCCTTCTACCCCGAAACGGCAAACGTGAGGCTCGCGCTCGCTCATTCCGTTTCTTGCGAACGCGGCGCGCGCGGTGCCACGCGACGACCGCTCCCTCTGACCAACCGCTGACGGACCTACTCCTTTCTTCCCCTCCCCTTACTCGCAGCGCACGCTCGAGGGTGAGTTCCTCCCCTCTTGTCGCCCGAGACACCCATCCGCAAACCCCTTACTGACGCAGCTCGCCCTCGCACGTGGCACCCGCCCGCAGAGATCGACTTCCTCTTCTACTCGGACTCGCCCTTCGTCTGGGCCGCCGAGGCGTCGCACAAGCGCCTCAAGGGCGAGCTCGATGCCATCGTCGAGGCCAAGACGGGCACGGTGCACAAGGAGGACACGAGCTTCGTCACGGCATGACGGTGCGGCGCCATCCGGACTCATTGCCCATCTCCTTGCGACCGGGGCTCTTGCACATAGCGCGACTCGTAATGTACTTATGTCTGAGTGCCTGGTCATGTCTCTCGCAAAATGGGCGCATCGTCTGCGCAGCAGGAAAGCGCTCCGCCAGTTTGAGAAGGCTACGCCGCCGACGACAGTTTTCGCGAGCGAGTGCAGCGCGACCGCGCGGCAGAGCCTGCTCGAGACTCGCGAAGGACCAGAGCGTTGAGGAAGCGAGGCAGTGCTGGTGCGTCGAAACCTCCGGCGTCCACTCGTCGGCGACAGCAGCAGAGGCCGCTTGGTCCCGCTTCTCCTGCTGGGCAGCTCATAGCTTTGCGCGTCGTGTCAGCTTCGGGCATCTAGCGCTCGCTCTTTCTTCATAGCGATCTGGCGAATGTTGCTGTGAGAGACAGCTGCGCTGCTCGGGTACGCGGCGAGTCTGACGGGGAGACGGACAAGCGCAAAGACGCAGTGACTCAAGGCCGAGCTCAAAGCGGTGTTCGCCCGGCGCGCAGATTATCCACACCCCGATAGCCGCAGCTTGCGAGTCGCTCGCGGAGCAGACGCTGTACGCTGCGGTGGGCAAGCTAAAGTGAGGCCAACGCGGCCCCTTTGCGCTCACTCTTTGGGGGCGGGCGCGTCTGTGCTCTTGCTCAGAAGCACAGCGAGTACAAAACAATCCTCGGCGTGACTGGTGATGTCCATTCAATCACACCTGCAGCACCAGCTTCGGCGCGTCTTCCTCCTCGCGGTGCCACACTTCCTCCGCGCCTCGCATCAATCCCGCCTCCGCAGGTCCCTCCTCCTCACCGCCCTGGTCCCGGCCACGGCCTCCCACAAACACCCTCCGGATCGCCTTCCAGCACTCCCTTCCAATCTCCATGTGCACACCTTCGCACACCCTCTTGCTGACGCTCCGGCGCTCGTCGAGCGTCCGCAGCCCGACGTAGTCGTCCTTGTACAGAGGGAGCTCGGACCACGGGAGAGGGGCGGCGTAGCAGCCTGGGTCGGGCGGGAGGGGCGGGAGCGGGCAGGTTGAGGTGTCGTTCGGGGAGGGGAGGGTAAAGTGAGCCGAGTGAGGGGGAACGACCGTCATGTCATCGCTGCTCGCAGCGGGCATAGGCAGCGTGAGCGGCGTGCAGGCTTTGTGACGAGATAGCAAGCGAGTGGGTGACGCACCTGAAGCGGAAGAGGACGAGCTTGTCGAGCGAGGCAAGGTTGTCCTTGTACGTAGCGTTCCTGCCCTCGACCTCTCCTCTCCAGTCTCGGACTGCACCCTCCCGCTCCTCCTCACTGGCCTGCTCATCCCCGACGCGCTCGTTGTTGATGTCCCTCAGGAAATCATTGCCCGCGAGGTACTCGTCGATGCGCTTCGGGTCGCGATAGTACTGCGCTGGGATCACGTTGTGCTGCGCCCAGGGCGTGTAGATGCCCGACCGGACGAGCGAGAGGTGCATGAGCTTGCAGGGTGAGAGAGGGCCCGAGTCGGGCGGGCACGGCGGCAGGGACGAGATGCCCATCTGCGTTGGCATGCGCGCGAGCGTCAGTTGCGCGCCTGGCTAGGCATTAAGAAAGCGTGGTGCGCAAGGAAAAGTCGAGCGCACGTGCTGACTCCCAACAGTGACGAGACGCCGCATCCTCGCTCCTGGGCTCGCGACGCCCTTCCCGATGGCGCCGCACCGCTCGACGACGGCGCGCAAGAGCTGCCCGCCCTGAGAGAAGCCGAGGGCGTCAAAGTGCGCCGAGGGGTTGAGCACTGGGTCGACGATGTCGGGGAGGTCGGCGAGCTGGGCGCAGGCGCGCGAGACGTGCTCGTTGGCCGAGCCGAAAAAGGTGGCGCGCCTGGAGGGAGGGAGCGGACGTCAGCCGTCGCGAGAGCTTGGACCACGGCGGTGAGACGGACGCACTGGTCGCTCGAGCCGTCATCTCCCAATTGCACGATGTGGACAAAGACGCCCTCGAGGCCGGGCGTCTCTTCGAGGTCCTGCTTGAGCGAGACCAAGCCGGGCGCATCGTAGCGGTCGCCGAGGCCGTGCCAGATCTGGGCAGTGGGCGGCGAGCTTAGTGAGCTCGCTGCTGTGCAAGAGAGAGGAGCGAAGTAGACGCACGACGATGGGGACGGGCCGAGAGGCGGGTGCCGAGGGAGCGAAGGTCGGGAGGGCCGCGACCGAAGAGAAGACCAGGGCCGCGGCCACTATTGGTCGGACGAGGTCGAGCATGGCTACTTGGCTGCACTGCGCGCGTTCGAGAGTCGCTGATCAGCTCGCTGAGGGTGACGGCCCGTGGGAGATGTGCGCGGCTGCGAGGCGTGGGTCGGGAGGGCAAGGGAGGCACAGCGGGGCCTAGCGCATCGGGGGAGCTTCACTCGGCATGCACCGATGCGCCGCCGGCTCAGTCAAAGTCGCTTCGAGGGCGTGCAAGCCCGCTCGAAGGCCTTATCGGGTGAGCGAGGTCCCCCACATGGCCGCGCAAGCGCGGACACGGCACGGCGCGGGTCGCGGCAGGCCAGAATGTGGTCAAGCGAGCATGAAGTAGCGACAAACGGCGACGCACCGAGACCCGCAGATGTAACGCGTAGAGGCGCAAGTCAACCCGCGAAGGTCGCGGTCGACGATCGACGGCTCGCCCGTCGTGCGCGCGTCCTTCCGCCCGACACTTCTCCCCGCAGCGCTTACCACTAGACAGTAGACCCTCAAATGGCGCCGAGGCTTCGGCGCGGGCCGGGGGGAGCCGCGAGGGCTCGCGCAGAACGAGTCCTCTCGCCCGCTTTCCTCGTCTCGAGCAACGCCTTGGCCACGAGACTCGCAGCCACGCGTTGCCGCGACGGTCTCGTCGGAGCCGTCTCGAGTTCCGACCGGCCTGGCGGACACCCTACGGCCACCCCGGCGCGAGCGCCCTCCTCCTGACCTCGTCCTCCGCACCCTTGGTGTAGAACCGCGCAAACTTGCGCCGGCACGCGTTGCTCCCACCCTCTTGGTACTCTTGCCGCGTCACGAGCGCGTTGGGCTGCAAGGGCGGCGAAAAGTGCGAAGGGGCGGGCGCGGAGAGGTGTGCTGCGGCGGAGGCGGCGGCAGAGAGGGTCGGGCTGCGCGCGATAGGGCGAAGAGATCAGTGAGGCCCGGCGCGTGAATGCAGAGCAGAACAGGAGGGGCGCACGCAGAGGAGAGCGTGACGCGGATGTCGAACTCGGTCGGCGCAAACGTCCGCAGGTCGTTCCGTCTACCACGCGAAGCAGCGTCAGTCTCGCCCGCCAGGCCCTGAGATCGGAAAAGGTGACGCACAGTCGCTCTGCGAACCCCGGGAACTGCGTGCTCCCTCCAATGCAGACAATGTTGGCCCAGAACATGCCCTGCACCTCTTGCGGGAGGGCCGCAATCGCGAGCGCGACCGTCTCGGCGAGGCCCGCCTGATTCAAGTCTGCGTTCAGGCGCAGGGGGGCGCCTCCGCGTCAGTCCCGAAGCCTCTACTGGGCGCGGAAGCGAGTCGACAGGCGTACCGATCGTGGTCGGGTTGAAGAGCACCTCTGGCACAGTGAACCGCTCGTTGCACAGGTGCAGCAGCTGCTCCTCCTCGGCGTCCTTTTGCTGCTGTGGGAGCGTCGGCGGTGCACTCGGATCAGGTGAAGGGGGCGAGGGCGGCGGAGGGGTGAGGCCCGTGCGGACGTAGCCGAGCTTGTTCTTCGACCCGGGGGTGAAGTCGGGCAGAACAAAGGTGCGGACGATGGGATTGGTCGGGCGGCTGTGCGCGGCGTTGGGGAGTGTGAGTAGGACTCGGTGCAGCTGATGGAGCGAGCGCAGGTGCTGAGGAGCACAGCACCGGCACCCAACTCGCCCGCAGGCCGGCGGCGCGGGACTCACTTTGCCGCCTCCCAGTCGTCCTCCCACCGTGTCGAGACGTAGCACGCCTGCTCCTTGGCGTGCTCCATGACGGCCGTCTGGTCCATCATGTACCAGTGGCGGAACGAGACGAGCTCTTTGAGGTAGTTGGTCAGGAGCTTGCCGCCGACGTCGATTCTGCGCGGGCGCAACCACGTGTTGGCGTCAGGGTTAGGTAGGGAAGGCGGAGGAGCGGGCATGAGAAGGAGAGGAGGAGTACGCACCGCTTTGCCGCGTGGCTGACGATGGCGCCCCTCAAGACGGGGACGACATGCGTGAAGCTGAAGCCCGCGTCGATGACGAGGACGCACTCGGGCGGCGGTGTCGGGTAGTGTGGGTCGCCGCGCGCGTCGGCGCCGTAGGGTATCAGGGCAGGCGCTGCGCGGGCGAGCGCCGAAGGGGAGAGACGGGTCAGTCAGAGGAGGGAGACAAGAACGAGTCAGAGGAGGGCCAGGATCAGCGCACCAGGACACCGCAGGTAGCTCGCAAAGTCGTAGTCCTCGAAAATCATCTGGTCATAGTGTTCCTGCACATTGGGCAGGTTGAAGACGGGCTCGGTCACGAGCAGGTTCGTCTCCTGCGGCGAGAGCTGCACGCGGGCGAATCCCAAGGGGGTCAGCGAGAGCGCCCGCAGAGATGAGCGCGGGTGAAGATCATGAAGGCACCTTGAGCCCTCGACCTCGGTGCCCAAAGACGCGGTCCCACACCGTCTTCTCGACCTCCCAGTTGTTGAGGATGCCCTGTGAGATGCGGGCGAGGGGTCTTGCGAGGGTTAGCGCAGCGTCCAGCTGGTCAGGGGCCTGGCACGCGCTTCCAGCCGCGGCACATCTCCCTTCGCGGCAGGTGGGCGCCTGAACAGTGCAGGTTGCGCAGGGACGGCGCACACCACTTCTCGCGAGCTGCACCGCCTCCTTCCTCGACCCAGAGGTCCCTCGCCAACGCCGCGCCTTCGCATCCCACTGTCCCCTCCGCCTGCTGAGGGAACCTCTCAGAGAGAGAGGACAACTGGACGCACCCTCTCCATGGGGACGCGAAAGGTCAACCCGCCAAAGTCGTCGCACTCGTCGGTCAACTCGTCTGCGACAAAGCTGCGCTTGGCGGGTTTGCTGCGGGCGATCGTGTTTCTAAAGGTCTGCACTGGTCTGTATTGGTAGAGCGAGGAGTGAGCGAGGCGAGGGAGAAGTCGAGAGGGAGGAAGCGCAACGCACGGCGGGGTTGCGGACGGGCCAGAGCCAGGGTGAGCCCACGCCGCCTTGATAATGTGGGCGCCATTGTCGAGGACGAGGATGGGCGCCGATGGAGGCTGCATCGTCGCTAATGAAGAGCGAGGGGAGCAGGGGGAGGGGGAGCGGCGGTAGGGGCGGGAAGAGCTCGTTGGCTCGCGCGGCTTGACTGCAGCACTGCCTGGTCGGTGCCGAGAGGACCAGCAGGTGCCAGTCGACGCTGGGCGGCGAGGGAACCGAGGACGAGGGAGCCTGGGGAAGAGAGAGCCTGCGGCCGCCGACTCGGAGTCCGCGGAGAAGATGCGTTCCCTCCGCTCTTGAACGGTCGATGCCGGGGGCTTTCAGAGGGTACATGCACTCTGTCAGAGCCCTCGAGCACAACCTGCAGAGATCCTCGTGGGCTGCGGGCCGAGTCGACATCGAGGATGTCTCGGCGCTCGCCTCGGGCGCATTGCGGGCGCAGCTGGCGGCGGTGGGGTCGGACAAGAGCAGGCTTGGTAGCATTGTGACCCTCTACCTACTGTCCACAGAGACAAGCAGGGCCCGTAGAGGGACGGCGTGAGGGTTCCCGTGCCGGCCCCGTTTGGCCCCCACCTCGCTTCATCTCTCTCTCGGTCTCTCTGCCCCGTACCACCTCGGATCCACTCGAGCACTCCGTCACTCGGTGAATAGGCTCTCTCCCGTCCGCATTGCCGCAACCGCACCGTCTCGCGTCGAGTGCCGCGTGCGTAGGGGATCTCGGTCCTCGCTCGGGCCGACTCGACCAGTCCCGCCCCCTCTGCCCCTCGAGCGCCTCTCCGGTGTGCGCTATCCAGGAGCAGAGCCCGACTCGGACTGGTAGGCACCGAGTGCCTCGAGTCGGGGCGGGCGGCGCTACGAGGCAGGTGGCCTCGTGCGGGACTCGGTCCCTCGGTGGGGGGCTGCTCTCGCGAAGCGACGCCGGCGCGCCGCACAGGGCATCGCAGACCATCGCTGCTGCAGCTATCCGCACGTGCTAGGCTCCGCAACGTGAACGCCTCATGGCGCCGCGAAGTGATCGCCTCCTTGACGCCCCCCCGCCTCGTCGGGACATCTCGCCCACTCGGCGCACAGCACCACACCTGTCTCTTGTGCGCACCTGCTGACCTGGCTTCCTTCCCTCAACAGCACTCCACTCGCAGTCCCCGGCCGCCTTGCGCTGCTACCCGCGGCGAGCCCGTCCACGTGCGCCCTTGCTTGCGTCCTGTCCTCGTCCTTCGGCCGGCGCTGACATCGCCCGCGCAGAATGGAGCACCTCTCCCCGCTCGCCGACGACCCCGTCCCCCCGCCCTCGCCCTCGCACACGCACTCGTCCCACTCGTCCAACGCGCGCTCGCCCGGTCGCCCCGTCGACTTGTGCTCCCTCTCGTCTTCGTCGCGCGAGTCCGATTGGTCTGAGGGAGAGGGCGACGGCGACGAGACGTTCGACCTGGTGAGCAGCTCCGAACTGCCCCCGTCTGTCGCCGACCCGTCCCTGGCTCCCCGCGCGTTGTCCGGCCCCTCGTCGATGAGCGCGAGTGCGAGCGACTCGGCCTCGGTCACCGACGAGTCGGACCCGCCGGAGCGCATGAGGCTCAGCTTCCCCGACCCGCTCGACACGTCGTCGTCGTGCGCCGCGAGCGACAGCGCGCGCGCCCACTCGGACGCCGAGCCTCGCGGCGCGCTCGAGGGCTCGACCCTCCTTGACGGCGAGGGCGCCTATTCGCTCCTCCTCGACGCGCGCCCTACCCCGGCCGTCTCCTCTGCGTCTTATGCCCCCTCCGAGGCGCACGAGTCGGGCCCTGCATCGGGCCTCACGAGCCCGCTCCTCCGCGCGCAGGCCGACCCGCGCGCCCTTGCGGCCGACGAGGACCGCGCCGTCGACGGCGCCGTCGGGGGCGTTGAGGAATGGGTGCGCCGCATGCAGCTGAGCGCCCAAAAGCGCGAGCAGGGCATGCGAGAGCGGGCTGTGCAGACGGTCCGGAGCGCTGAGGCCGACGAGGTCCGCGCCGGGACGCCCAAGGCCGAGCAGCACGTCGCTTGCTCGGCGCTGAGCTCCATGGCGAGCAGCTCGCTCGTTTCGAGCCAGGCGACGGTCGTCCCCGCCTCCGCGGCTCCGGCCCCCGCTGTCGGGGCCGTCGGGCAGGCGACTGGAGCTCAAGCTGCGCCGGTCCCCGCCAAGCCGACCTCGTCCGCTTCGGACCCTACGAGCACTGAATCCTTCTCGACCCCTCGCTCAGTTCCTCACGCCCACGCTCAGCGCCGCCGCACCCTCCTCGCTGTCGCGCTCACCTCGGCGCTCGTCCTCTCGGCTTCGGCCTGGCTCGCGTCGCCCTCGAGCGCCGCCGGGCGTGCCGCTGAGGTCGTCGAGGTCATCGAGCGTGGTGTCAGGAGTGCCCCGACGCCAGTGCAGCCGGTCAAGACGAGCAAGCGCGCTGAGGACGTCGAGCGCATCGCGGACACGGGCTGGCTCGAGGCCATCTTGCCCGTGTCGAGCAGCGCTGCGCCCTCTTCGACATCGTCTACGTCGTCCTCTCTGCTGCCTACTCGCTCGACGGGCGGCACGCGCGCCGCGTCCTCCGTCGCATCCTCCGTCGCGCCCTCCGCCTCGCCGCTCCTGCGCGTCCCTGCCCCCGTTTACGTTCCGGGGACCACCGGCTCGGCGGCTCCTCACCTTAAAGCGGAACCACCTGCCCTCTCTGCTCCGACGGCTGCGGTCGAAGCGCCGCCCTGCGCTGCCTGCGCTCTCTCAACCGTCCCCGTCGCCGGCTCGCGCGCCCTCGCCATCGCCCGCCACCGCCACCGCCGCCGCAAGCCCTGCGCCCATGCGCGCCGCCGCCACGGGCGCGTGGAGCTCAGCGGGGCCAAGAGCGCGGTTGCGCTCGCGGAAGACAAGGAGGAGGATGGGGAGGAGGTCTCGCTCTTCCGCGGCGCAGCGGGCGACGCTGGCGCGGCCGTCTCGGGCCAGCCTTCTCACCTGGCGGACAACCTCGTTGCTGCCCCCAGCCTGCCTGAGCGCGTGCGCGAGCGCGCTCACACCCTCTTGGCGCAGCGGGCCCTTCCCGTCGACGCCATCCGGACCAGCGCGAGGCGCATCGCTCACTCGGTCCGTGCGCTCGCCACCACACCGCGTGAGGCTGCGCTCATGATTACCGAGCGTCCGCGTGCGCAGGCAATGGACATCCGGGCTCGCGCGCGGCGCACCCTCGAGGCCATCGTTCGCCCGATGCGCGACAGGGTGCCGGCGCACGGGTCCGCGACGCATGATGCGGTGCTCGCAGCGCTGTTCCATTCGAGGCACGCCGTCCAAGGCAGGGCGGATGCTGGTCGCCGTGCCATGCTCGACGCACTCGTCGCGGCGGAGCTGCCGCGCCGCGCCCGCAGTGCGCTCAGGCGCGCCAGTGAGGCTGTCCCCTCGCGCCGTGATCTGCGCCGCGCCGCCTCCACCCGCCTTGCCACTCTCGACATCGACATCGACGCCCTTGCCGCCCTGTCGCGCCTGCGCTCGCGTGCCTCGGCCCGTCTTGCGCGCGCAACCGAGGCCCGCGCTGTCGTGCTCACCGCCGTCAGTTCGAGGCTTGGAGTTGCTGCGCGCAGTGGAGGTAGGGAGAGCAAGAGGCACGTCAAGAGGGCGGCGAGGACGGTGAAGAGGCTACAGAGGGGGGCAGTCGGTGAGAAGGTCCGCAAGGTCGAGAGGCGGGGACGGAGGGGTCAGCGGGCGTGACTGGGGACCCACAAGTTGTGCGTGTTTGCGCGTTGCGCTCTCTCTTTCAGCTCTCCTTTGGCGCTTGGAGGTGGAGTTTGCTGACCTTGCAACGCCCGCAGCCTCTCCTTCGGCAGTCGCCCTCTGGTCGTTCTTGGACGCGTTTCCTTCTCTGCTTTCTACTTCTGGTCTGTACAAGCTTGTTCTCCCACCCTGTGTGTGCGCACCTCCCTGTCTCGCTTTCCCCCTCGTTGTCGTCTCTACCTCCCGCCCTATGCCCACGCGTTCCTTCACTCAGGTCTCAGAGGGTTAGGGTTAGGTTAGGGTTAGGTTAGGGTTAGGGTTAGGGTTAGGGTTAGGGTTAGGGT